>SRQA01000813.1:0-16116 GCA_018360365.1 Claviceps citrina | reverse complement strand
GGGGGGATAACTTCCGACGGACCTCGGTTTCAAACTTTTTAAACTCATCCTCCTTCTTGGCCTTGTAATCCGCGATTTCCTTCTTGGCCTCGTCGCGGGCCTCGCGGACTCGTTTGGTGCGGACTGATCTGCATGAGCATTCTTCCTGTTTTTCTTCTATCCCCCCAAAAGAAGAGGGGGGGGGGGGGGGGGGGGGGTTGATTCGCGCGGTGCTTACATTCTCGGGCTTGGGGCACGATTAGCTCAGTTCGGGATGCGGGAGAATTTTGTGAGATAGACAAGCGGAAAAGGGGGACATGCCTTTTTGTACAATCTTGGACGCTTCTCGCTCGGCCTGGGGGGAGGGGGTCAGCTTTCGGGCAACGTAGTTTGGCGTATTATTTCTTTGGGGGGGCCGCCGGGGACGGGGGGTTTGGCTATAAGTACGTCGAGGAGGGTCTGGATGCCGGCCGAGTTTTGGGCCGACTGCGTGCGTGAGGCGAGACAGAGAGAGAGAGCGCGAGTTAGCTGTGGGGTTTCTCTGGATGGTCGATTGGGGAGGGGGGAGCTGTTGGCTGACCATGGCGGGAGCTTGCGAAGAGGAGGGACTTCTTTGGGTGTGTGTGTTCTTTTGAGTGTGTGTCCTTGTTGTTGCTGTCGTCGTCGATTCGGCGTGTAGATTGGACGGGTCTCGAATGCGGCGGGGGGGAAAGGCAAGTCGCGATGGTGGTGCTGGTGGTTTGTTCGATGGCGGAACGACGCAGCCGGAGACGATGAGGTTCTGGCCAGGAACGGCGGCAGTGGGTCCTGTGTCAGGGTGGGGCTGGAACTGCACGTACAATGTACATTCCCGGCCATACTAAATGGCGGAAGCGCAGAGGTCACCACCACCCGCTCGTCCCAGCACCAGCACCACCACCACCAGCACCACCAGCACCAGCATCACGACCTCTTCAAACATCGTTTGGCCAAGACCTGGTCTCATCCCAACCCTCGGCAGCACAAAACCCACACGCACACGCGCGCACTCGCCATGTCCCGCGCCTCCAAACTCACCCTAGGCGCAACATCCCTCTTGACGGCCTGCACAATCGTCTTTGTCCACTTCCAGCAGAAGTGGGAGCAAGCCGTATGTCTTTTCTTTTTTTTTTTTTGCCTCTTCCCTAGGTGCCCAACACGTTTCGTCCCTCCTCCTCCTCTATTTTCCCCCATGACAAAAAAGGAAGCCAGAGGCAAGAATGTCACAAATTATACCATCATCACGCGGTTATACATATATACATGTATAAATATATATGTATGTACGTATATATGTATATATGTATATATGTATATATGTACAACGAAAAAGAAGATACCACCAAAAGAAACCAAAACAAAACGCATCCTAGACCCCCAAAAATTCCTCTAACATTCTTCTTCACCAAACGAACCCCAAAAAAAGGCCATGCACCAAGGCGTCCTCCGAGACATGGAGCACCAGCGCGTCAAGCGCGAGCGACAGCTCGACTTTGACATGCAGCGCGAGCTCGAGGCCGAGTACAAGCAGCACCAGACTGTGCGGGATTCCACGACGGACGCCGCGGATGCGAGTGCGAGGGCGAGTGCCAGTGCCAGTGCGAGAAGCGGGGGAGGCGGAGGCGGAGGCGAAGGCGAAGGCGAAGGCGAAGGGAGGTCATGATATCCAAACGGCGATTTGTACTTTTAGTTTTCTTTTTTTTTTCTCTCCATCATATGCGTCCTTGTTTTACGGTATAGGCATAGGCCTTTTCTTTTTCTCGCTCGGTTGGTTGGTTGGGCAAAACCCAAAAGCAGGTCTCGTGGTGCAGGCCGGCGCCATCGTCAAGTCTTCATATCACTCGACACTCCCCCACGACAAACATGCTCCTCCTCAAGCTCAAGCACAGACACAATGCCGGCAGCCCTCCTCGCCCGTCCTCCCCTTGCACTTCTCTACATGGCTTGACACGCGTGGTGGTCTCAGGCGGACGGACGAAGAACATGCGCCATCTGGCGACCCCGGTAAAACATCCCCTGGGACGGACGGGGGATCCCCCCCCCCCCCCCCTCTTTACTGCCGCATCATCAACCTGAGCCCAATGGTACAACAAAACACACACTGCCAGACCAGCACGTATCCTCCGAAAAGAAGGACTAGTATGGAACGTATGGCACCCCCATCGATGCACACACACAAGTATATTGAAGAAGACAAAAAAGGCCCCTCAAGGCTGTTATCAAAACATGCGCCTCTGTTTTTTTTGTTTTCCCCCCAAAAAAGCAAACCTCGTCCGCAGAAAGCACCCGGCAAACTCGTCCTCTGCTCATACATTGGCATGGGGATAACCCCTTCTACTTCTTCTCCTTCTTCTTCTTCTTCCAAAGCCACGCCTTTCCTTTTCCCCAAGGCTTCTCCCCCCCGACACGTCGCTGACTGAACAGACCCTCATCAAACTCTCCACGGCCGTGGAACTATGTCAACCCTCTCCTCCTCGATTTTACCTTCCTTCTCCCAACCCCCCCTGTTTCGTCTACCGGACCGACGCGCCGGAGCGGTTCGTAAACATCCTCGCCGCAATGTTCATGGACTGCAGTTCCTGGAAGAGCAGCTTCGCCGCGTACGGGATGTGGATTTGGGCAATCTTGGTCTTGTTCTTGCAGGGTCGGCACTCAAACGATTGTTTTGATAGATTGCTGCATGGGGGAGTCATGTCAGTCGTCTTTCTTCTTGTCTTTTTCTTTTCCTTTTTCTTTTCGCTTTTTCTCTCGTTTTTTTTTTCTCAAAAAAAAAAAAGAAAACAAAAAAAAAAGGTCAGATGGAATAGCAAAAACTTACGCAATCGGTGTCATCAGCCCGCAAATCTCGCAAATGTGAACCCGGAAGGCATCCGACACCTCAAACAGTCGTTCCTTCAAAAACGCAGCGGCACCGTGAGCAATCATACAGTCTCGTTCCATCTCTCCGAATCGAAGGCCACCATCTCGAGCACGGCCCTCCACAGGCTGCCGCGTCATGATCTGCACGGGACCCCGCGCGCGCGCGTGGATCTTGTCGTCCACCATGTGCCGAAGACGCTGGTAGTAGGTCGGGCCGAAGAAGACCTGCGCCCTCAGCTTCTTGCCCGTGTGGCCGTTGTACATGATTTCGAAGCCCCTCGACTGGTAGCCGTGCTTGCGCAGCAGCTCCGACACGGAATCGACCGTGACGTCGGTAAAGGGCGTGGCGTCGCCCTCCATGCCCTCCAGCGTGGACACCTTGCTGAGCAGGCACTCGATCAAGTGCGCGATGGTCATTCGCGAGGGAATGGCGTGGGGGTTGATGATGATGTCTGGCGTGACGCCTTCTCGCGTGAAGGGCATGTCTTCCTGTCGATATGTGACACCGATGGTGCCCTTTTGGCCGTGGCGAGAGGCAAACTTGTCGCCAATCTGCGGCACCTTGGTCGTTCGGACTCGGACCTTGACATACTTCACATTGTCCGCGTTCACGGTGAGGATGACGGAATCAATAATTCCGTTTTCCGTACTTCGGAGCGGGGTGGAGATGTCACGTCGCTGGTGCACGCTCGTTCGGGTGCCCAGGTCTTGGTTTTCCTGGTCGATGGGCGCCGTCTTGCCGATGATGATGTCCTCACCAGACACTCGGACGCCCGGTGCAACGATGCCGTCGTCATCAAGCTTGTCGTATGTACCATGCTTCATGCGCAGTGTGCTCTGATGGAAAGGCTTCTCGAACACTTCTGTGTAGTTCAGGCCAACCTTCTTTTCCTGATCAGAGTACGACCGGAAAAACAGGCTTCGGAACAGGCCCCTGTCGATACTGCTTTGGTTCATGATGACCGAGTCTTCCTGGTTGTAGCCAGAGTAGCAAGCAATGGCAACAATCGCGTTTTGGCCGGCAGGCAACTCGCGGAACTTGAGAAACTCCATCGACCGCGTCGTAGCCAGAGGCTTCTGGGGGTAGTATAGAATATTGGCCATCGTGTCCATGCGGCGGGAGTAGTTGGTCAGGAAGAAGCCCATGGCCTGCTTACCCATGGCAGATTGATAGGTATTACGGGGAGACTACCAAAACGATGGTGAGCAATCAGTATGTCGCGGGGAAAAGGCAGAAGCCAACGAGATGGAGGCGCCCGCTTACCTGGTTATGGTCCGGGAAGGGAATAATGCTCGCACAGATACCCAAAATCATGCTGGGATGGATTTCACAATGCGTGTACATGTGCGTCGTCGGGTTGGTTCTGGTTTTGAGACGTCTGTTGAGGTCGTCCCCCAAGTCATCGTCCAGAGCAACACCGGCCTTCTGGAGACGGTAGAGTTCGAGATCCTCGGGCGTCATGCAGATCATGGATGTTTCTTCTTCTTCGGCATCCAGATACTCGACCGCGCCGGCTCGGATCAAACCCTCCCAGCCAATCTTCTCGCTCGGGTCTTCGGGCGGCTCTGCCTGTTCCTTGGCCAGCTTGTTGACCAGCTCTTTCGACAGGACCAAGTGGCCCTTTTCGATGCCCGTCTCAGGGTCATCTTCCTGCTGCACCGTAAACACCGGCCGCATGACGCGACCAGCATCGGAGAAGATTTTGAATTCCTGATCTCGAATTTCTCTCACAAGAGACACTTCGTACTGCAGATACGACTTCCGCCGCGTGTCCAAGACTTGGCTCACGAGATGCTTGGGATCCTGATGCACACCAACCCACGTGCCGTTGACAAAGATTTTGGTCGCATGCGGATATCTCAGCGGCTCATACTCTTCGACAACTTCCATGCCTCGGTTGATCATGAACTCAATCAGCGGCTCCGAAGGTGAACCCACGCTCACGTAGCACATCAAGGACAAATTCTTGACGAGGCCACAAGCTTGACCCTCTGGTGTCTCTGCTGGACAAACCAGGCCCCAATGCGTGTTGTGGAGTTGTCGTGGCTTGGCCAGTTTTCCGTCTCGGCCAATGGGTGTGTTGGTACGTCGCAGGTGAGAAAGCGTAGATGCAAAAGTATAACGGTTCAGCACCTGAGACACACCAGCAGTGGAGCTCATGGCCTTCTTCTGATCTCCCCAGTTACCAGTGGCGAGCGAGTACTTCAGGCCGTTGGAGAGCGTGCCCGGCTTGATCCCGACCGCCAGGTTGAAGTGGCGGTTGCCTTCGACGCATCGTCGTAGATAGTTGGACAGCTCGTTGTTCATTCGTCTGACGATGCCACGGAACAGTTTTGCCAGGAGTGGACCAGCCAGATCCAGGCGCTTCTTTCCAAAATGGTCACGGTCGTCAGGCTCGCGCCGGCCAAGGGCGCATTGGAGGAGTTTGTGGACCATGTAGCCCAAGAAGAAGGCCTTTCTCGTTTCGCTGCCTTCAGTCTGCGAGATGTGCGGCAGCGTCTCCTTCTGGAGGATATCCTTGGCCACACGAACACGCTTCTCCCTCCCAAGACCGGCCTGATCCCGGTTCCCTCGCTTGCCAATGAAATCAAGCGCGACTTCTCTATCCTGCACACAGAAGGCCTCTTCGATACAAGGCCGGAGCATCTCCAGCATTTGACTGTCCTTTCTGTCGTAGCAAATGTGATTCAAGATATCCTCGTCGGAAACAACGCCCAACGCGCGGAACACGATGGCGATGGGAAGGTCAGACTTGACAAAAGGCAGTGTGGTGTGAATGGTCTGGCCGAAACCACCGCGGGCGGAGTCGCCCTTGCCGTACAATTTCAACTGCAGACTTGAAATGAGGCGTGAGCCCTTCTCCAGCGCACTTCGAATCTCGGCCGTGTAGGTGTACGGACTTGGCTGGGCCTTTTTGAAGACCTGCACAATGTTGGCAGCAGAGCGCTCCTGTGCGATCAAGACCTTTTCACTCCCATTGATGACAAAGTATCCGCCCTGGTCGTACGGACACTCGTTGACCATGAACAAGCTTTCATCCGTCTCTCGACTAAGATGGCAGATTTTGGACTTGACCATGATGGGAAGCTTGCCGACAAAGACCATGTTTTTCCAATCCTCGGATTTGCCAGTCTCATCGTCCTCGGGGCTTTCCTCCTGCTCCCAAACGAGTTTGGTGGGATTCTCGCCCGTTTTGGCATACTCAGCCTGCTGGGCGTCGTCCATCTCATGTAGGGGTACCTCCCTTTCGATGGCGGCCGAAACTTTCTTGGTGATGTTGATGTACAGAGGACTTGCGTAGGTCAGGTTACGGTCGCGACACTCGTAGGGCAGGAGAGAGGTCACTGTGCCGTCGGTTTCGCTGATGGTCGGTCGCGACACCATGACGGTGCCGAATTTGATTTCATATCGGCGCAGGGCAATCTTCATGCCCGGGGGGGAGGGTGGATTGGGCTGGTCGAGGGTGATGGTGGAATATTCGTTCACCAAGTCTTGTATCGTCGTCTGGGTAAACTCGTCGAAGGAATCTGTCTGCTGAGAGGCCAGACCTTTGGTCTCGAAGAAGGACGAGATGACGGTCCAGCAATCCTCGGGGGTGATGCCCTCGTCATCGTCGCCGTAGTTTTCGTAATCGTAATCCTCCTCGTAATCGGCCATGCTGTCGGGCTGATGGCTGTGCGGCCACTACGGAACGCTCACCTGCGTCTATTGACACGAGTCTCCGATGCCTTGGATCTTGCTCCAGGTCGCGCTCCTGGCCTGGGAGGGAAGGATTGGTAAGGTTGCCGTGAGATGGGCTGCAGCTGGCGCCTCTAGCACAGTGAGTGCATCCGCGTGCGCGACCCAGCAGATCAACAGCGGCTGAGGACGTGGCTGTAGACGGATTCGGTGTATTTCTGACGGGAACGGGATCGTGATGCTCGTGGTGAGGCTTGATTATTCGATACCGATGTTGTACAGTGCTTTGCGTCAGGAAGTGACGGCGCAGCGAAGAAGGGCTTGCTCTGGTGGTGAACCTTTTGCCATTTGCCATGCCGCGCCTCACACGCTACAGAGGAGACTGCGTAGGGCGCTAGCACAAATGCGGTAAGGCCTTTCGATGCGCAGCTCTGCGCGCAAACGCTGCTGCTTCATCGGCCCCCCCTACCCTGCACTTTTCGACCGCATCTTCCTCTTCACAATGTCATCTCAAATGATGAATCCCGACACCGTCATGGACACCTCATCAGCGGCGGCAAGTGACGCCAGGCCGTCGTACCGCGCGGGGTCTCGCAGATAATATCTCATGGGTACTGCCCAGCATCAATCGTCTTGCAACTTTGCTTGAGTACCAAAACCCATCATCGCCAGATAATTTCTACAGGGCAAAATGACCACCACCGCCCAGCTCGCCGTCTCTCCCAAAGGGTGGACTGCGGTTCCCCTGGATGCGGGCCAACTCTTCAACGGGCAACCTTACAAGTTCAAGCCAGAACCACTAAGAACCCAGGAGATCAAGTTCCCCTCCGACGACGCCGTCGTAGAGAGAGTGCAGGCCTATGCAAAAGAGAAGTTGCCCAACCAGACGTTTAACCACTCCATGCGGGTTTATTACTATGGTCAGTCAGCGAGGGCCTCGCTCTGCCCTGCGCGCACATGGGCATGAGAGTCAGGAGGATACGGCAAAGAAAGTCAGTGGCTATTAACAGGCAGCGTAGCAAGCGTCATCCTCCAGCAGCAATTCCCGGATCTGGCGCCCACCCTGTCCCCGTCGACGTTGGCCATCACATCGCTCCTCCACGACATTGGCACGACGGACGAGAACACGGCCGCCACGCGCATGTCGTTTGAGTTCTACGGCGCGTTCCAAGCCCTGCGCGTGCTCAAGGAACTTGGCGCCAGCCAAGACCAAGCCGATGCGGTTTGCGAGGCCATCGTCCGGCATCAGGACCTCGGCACAGTTGGCAGCATCACCCTCTTGGGACAAGTGATCCAGCTGGCGACCATCTTCGACAACGTCAGCGACCATCCACACTTGCGGGACATGGAGAGTATGATCCATGCCGAAACGAGGGAGGACGTCATTGGCGCGTTTCCGCGGACGGGATGGCTTGCCTGTTTTGCGAAGACGTTGCAGCGCGAGGTTGGGACGAAGCCTTGGAGCCATACCACTCATATTCCCGACTTTGAGGACAAGGTCCTTGGGAACAAGTTGATGAGGCGGTACGAGTCGTAGCCTGTGTACATTTGCCGCGGCCTTTTCCACGCACAATAGGTACTTTGTAGCCATCAATGCCCGCCGCGCCGTTCAAAATAAAAAGGAAATTTCGTGTTGGCATCAAAACAGAACGACAAGCCCTACCCCAGACAGCAAAGAAAAACACAAACTTGGTCAATCAGATACAACAAGAAAGTATGCCTGAGATGACGGACCAAAAAAAAAAAAAGCACCAAATAATGGGGTAGACATTGTGAACAATCAAAAAAGAATGTGGCTCTCCCGCCGGGAATTGAACCCGGGTCTCAAGCGTGACAAGCTTGCATACTGACCACTATACTACGGAAGATGAATGACTTGTAGTCACTGTAGTGATTGGTGATGCCGGCTTGTCTGTTAACTCCCCATATGATCTATCGCTGTCTGCAATTGAATATGCTGATGATAGGACCTGCCCCCCCCCTGTAAACGTTTAATAATGAGCCCAGGTCCGAGGTCGCAGGCCGTACCGCAACACCACCAACCACAACAACCACATCCACAACATGCACAACATGCACAACAAGGACCAAGAAAATACCTTCTCTGAAAATCTATATTCTCGAGACCAAGATGCAGGGGAGGTGTGCGCCTGCCTGCGCCCCTCTGGACATGTATGCTATATATCGTGATTTATATGCGCTCCGTTCCACAGATGATGCAATGCAAATATCGACATCTCCCCCATTCAAAAAAAGCAAAAACTCCAAGAGATGAATAGTGAGAAAGATAAAGAAATTAAAAGAAATTAAGAAAAAAAGAAGGAAAAAGAAACGTCGCTTTGGAAATCCTGCCGCTCTTGTGTGCCGTGATGCCCGTGTTGAAACTTGCGGTTTTTTTTTTTTGGCGAATCCATCTTTTCTTTACTGTTGTCGTTGGTAGCGTGTCCGTTGAAAAGAAGAAGAAGAAAAATCTTAGACAATCATGGCGTTTTCAGAATGAGCAGATTCCACCGACTTCATCGTCCATGGTCCACGACCCAGCCAAGCCCTTCACATCCACGTTGTCTTCCACGACAGCCAAGTCTGGCTTGGACAAGAGCGCATCAGCAGCCTGGTACTCTGCCTTGAGCCTCTTCTTCATGAACCTCCTCGTCCACTCCTCAATGGCCGGCTCGCCCGTCTCGTCTCTTGCCTGCTTGAGGAACGGAATCAGGGCCGTTCCGCCGGTGCCGGTCTGGTTCTTGGTCTTGGCGCTTTGCGACGCAGCCGCCAGGTTGACGAGCTTCCTGCTTCGCGACCGACTCCTGGCGCGCACTTCTCTCGACGGCGTGATGATGTACCGCGTGACGATGGCGATGTGCTTGTCGCGGAAGGCGCTGAGCATGGCGAGGCATGCGTCGTACGCGAGACATAGTTCCCGGTTCGTGCGGTTGGCCTCGACGAATTCTCTGATGTTGGCGACCCGCGTGACGTCTGCGAGGAACCTCGCGTGCGGACCGGGCATGTATCGCCGCATTTCTTGGATGAAGTTGTGCTTGGGCGGAGCATGGCGAGCTTCCCGCTCCGACTCGGACGACGGATCCCGGGTCTCGCCGGTGGGACGGTGATGGATGCCGAGCACGATGTCAAAGAACTGGATCAAACTGCTTTGCGCATTGCTGCCACCACTATATTGACGAAACTCCTCCTGTCCCGAACCGTCTTCGTACAAGACGCCGTTGGGAAGACCGGCCTCGGCCATGTTTTTGCTGCCGGCGAGGAAAGGGCGAATGCGATGGTAGAAGATGGTTGGGTCGCAGCTCTCGTGCATTCTCTGCAGGATGTTGGTCAAGTCGGTGAGGCGCTCTGCGAAGCCGACGAGGCATCGCGTGACAGTCTTTGCGTCACCGGACCGAGCGGCAGCGATGGCCGTGAGCATCAGATCGAGGATGGGCGCGCCTCGGGCTTCGATGGCGACGGAAATGAGGTAGAACCATGATTCGTCAATGGATCCGGTAAAGGTGTTGAGGGTGGCGAGGTTTTCCATATTGTCGACATGCTCATTCATGAAGACGGGCTTGAAGTTCCACAAGCACAAGGCGGCGTAGGTGGCCACGGGCAGAACCTCCAGGTGACGGGAGATGTCGAGCAAGGGCACCGAGATGGCCATGGGAAGACGCTGGGCCGGCGAGTCGCCGCCCCAGATGTAGGCATGTGCGATGAAGCAGAGCAGCGAGTATGCGCGGCGCCATTCGGATTCATGCTCGAGGCCGACGGTAGACAAGACGGGCAGCTGGTCGACGAGGCCCCGCAGGCGGCGCGTGAGGACGAGGGCTTGTAGGTTGGCCGCGATGGCTTCCCACTTGTTATAGTAGGGGTCCGGCAGGCGGGCCAAAGGGAACGTCTCGGGCAGGAAGCCGTGTCTCGCCGACAGGCCGTAGTCGGCGAGGTCGGGGACCGGCGGCAGCATGGGGGCGAAAAGGGGTTGGAGACGTTGGAGACGGCGGTTGCAACGTCGGGACAAGACGAATGGGAATGCGCGCGCACAGGATGCACGATGTCTGGCCGTGCCGAGTGTGCCGTGCCGAGTGCTGCGGAAACCAGCGGCGCAAGAGGTCGACAAGGTATGGAGGAAGGCGACTTTGGTCAGGTTCGTGGGTTGGGCGGAGTTATATTGTGCCTTGATATTAATAATGCCATCATGTTGTATTGTGGATGGGGCCGCCTTCACAGAAAAAAAAGCCCAACCTCGACCGGTTTGTCTCGTTGAGAAGCAGCAAAGAGTGGGGAAGGAACGACGCAGGAACAAGTTACATCACAGGGACCGTAAAATCTCCAAATTTCCAAAATTCTCAATGATGCCCACGGGCCATTGCCGAGCGGGAAGCCGGTGAGGCCTGGCAGCGTCATCGTCTCCACCGTCTCCATCGTCTCCGCCACGACACTCTCTCTCTCCACTGTCCAGCATCATGATTCATACATGCACACGGCGTCGCGTCCTGCCTCTCCGCGCATCCCTCATCAGCTTCCCGCTATTCACGATTCACTTGCGCACCGACGCGTTCGCACAACGGCCACCCGGCTTGGCCGACCATGCCCGTCCAGCAGCACGTGTTGAACTGGCTGTACAGCGTCCTCACCAGCGTGCGTCGATGCAGCTAAGCTTGTTCTTGACCCTTCAGACGAGCCCGTCTAACCCGTCGTGTAGGAATACCACGATGTCAATCGCACCTACAGCGACGTGGCCCAGGCCTTGACGAACACGCCTACCCTCGCCCCGCGAACCGATGTGCATAGTACGTCCATGCGCGAGACAAGTACCCGATGACGATATTCGATGGCCCAGATCCGAGCATGCGACCGACAGGAAGAATTCTAACGGCCTGCTGTTTCCTCCATAGCCTTCCCCAACGGCGCCAGCGCGCTGCTCTTGCATCTGACAGGAACCATCCCGGTCGACTTCCGCGGCAACACGTACCGATTCCCAATCTCTGTATGGATTCCTCACGCGTATCCCCGCGAGCCGCCCATCGTGTACGTCACCCCCACGGAGACCATGGTGGTCCGACCTGGGCAGCACGTTGACCCCCAGGGTCTTGTCTATCATCCCTATCTTGTCGGATGGGCGCAGTTTTGGGATGTAAGGCATCGAGTTCCTGAATTCTTCTCGAAGAAACACCGTCGAGGAAGTCGGTGGAGAAAGAAGGTCTAACACGGACGGCAGAAGTCCAACTTGCAGGATTTCATGTCTGTTCTCTCGGATATATTTTCCAAAGAACCGCCTGTCGTGTCGAGAGCGGCCGCCACGCAGCTGCCTCGGCAACCACGAGATCAGGCGCCGCCTTCATTACCTCCTCTGCCGCCTCAGATGGTACCGCGCCAATCGCAAACATCGCAGAGCCTGGTGAGCGACTCGCAACCTCGTCCACCACCTCCTCCAAAGGATTCTGTTTCTTCCAGCGAGACAGCTCGCACGTCTGCTGTGTCTCGATATGACTCGGCTCCTCCGCTTCCTCCGCAAGTCCAAGCATTGATGCCGACTGGACGACACAGTCAGCCTCTACCTTCCGCTCAGGTCCATGACCACGCCCGACAGCAGCCATACGATGCTCGCCATCAGGTGCCCATACAACAACAGCAACAGCCACAGCCACAGCCACCATACTCGCCCCAAGCGTGTCCTCCTCATCCTATGCAGTGGCAGTTGCAACAACGGCCGTCACTTCCAGACTATGCTGCTTCAGAAGCTGGACTGGCTCCTGCTCATCAGCAGCACCCAACTCGAGGTCCGGCTCCGGCTCCGGCTCCGGCTGCGGCTCCTCCTCCGCCCAACATCCTGGATGAACCACTGACTCTCTCGGTCCCCGCGCATACGGCAGTTGCGCCACCACCCATACCGCCCAACCCAGAAAAAGACAACCTACTTCGACAACTCGGCCACGCGCTCTTTGTCATCCGGCAACGAACACGAGAACAAAACGAATCGAGCATGGCTGGGCTCCAAGCACAGCGAAACGCGATGGAGCATGCCATGGCGGGCATCCATTCCGAATCGAGCCAGCTCACTCAGCTATCCAACATGCTCACGTCCAACACGAATATCTTGCACGAAGCCCTGCGCAAGGCAGACGGCTTGATCGAGGGCTCGACGAGCCACCCGACCCCTGACATTGACGAGCTGCTGGTTGCGCCAACAGTGGTGTCGAACCAGCTGTATCATTTGGTGGCGGAGGAAAGGGCGCTCTCCGACGTCATCTTCGTCCTGGGCAGGGCAGTAGAGCGGGGGCGGATCTCGCCGGCTGTGTTTGCAAAGACGACGCGGTCGTTGGCGCGGGAGTGGTATTTGAAGAAGGCGTTGGTGAGGAAGATTGGCCAGGGCATGGGCATGGTGGTGTGAATGAGGGTGTTTTTTTGCCTTCCAGCATAGCATGATGAGCGTCAGCGCTGATTGATGAAGTCAATGATGCGTCGTCTGCATGCAGCCCGGGTGTTGGATCTCCTGGATGACTTGCCCTCGTGATTCGTCGTGCGGGTAGCAGACCCGGCCCAGTATCAACAAGTCCGCAGCTCAACAGCCGCAGAAGCCCAGGCCGCGCAGAGATGGCTACGAGTACGAGGTACCCATGTAACTTTCTGTGACATGCATCGTCCGTCCATGGCACGCCAAGCCAGCCATAATGACCCACCGTCCTCTTTATTTTCACACGCTGCGGTCCGGAGCGGCTCCCCGGCAGGCGGCATCGCATCGCACCGTCCAACTCACTCATCACTCAGTCAGTCAGTCACACACACACACACTCTCTCTCTCTCTCTCTCTCTCTCTCTCTCTCTCTCTCTCTCACCCACTCGTCCACTCACTCACTCCCCCATCCATCCACCTGCACGGACCAAAACAAAAACGCCAGCCTCCCCCTCCCCCTCCGCTGTCAGTGCTCAACAACCCCCCCCGGTCCCGTTGATTCTTCGAAAGAAGCCGCCGACCCACCATGTCTCAGGAACAATACTAACCTCGACGCCACTCCCGGCATGGAACAATGCTTATGCAGACAGACAAGCCAGCCAGACGCAGAACGAGGGCACTAAAATCCGTCAGCGCGAACAAACAAAAACATGATATGCTTATATACTCCGAAACTCGTATGGACCGAAAAAAACAACTGAACTGAAATAGGATGCTCGTAGCTGGGCTGGCGCCACGCCGGGCGGCCCGTTGGAATGTTTGCCTTTCTTTGCCCCCCCCCCCCCCCCCCCCCCCCCCCCCCCGCGCGGGCCCGTCCTTGGAGGGCGGCTCGTTAGCGGAGGGGGGGGGGGGGCGAGGCGGAGGGGATGTGATCTTGATTTTCTGTTTTATGTATGTATGTGTGCTGTGTTCTGTGTGCTGTGTGCTGTGCGAGCAGGTAAGTGAGTTGGGAACCTTGTTCCTCCTTCTATTCTCCCGCATGCACACAATATGGGGGAAAGCGTACGCGGGGATATGGCATGATGTGCAAGGACATGGGGGAGGTGCGCGTCATTCTTCCATTCGCGAGTGTTTTTTTATTTCTACCTGCATTCTTATTCTGGGCGAGGGACAATCGTAAGGGGGAAGGGGAGGGGGTGTGTGAGCGAGCAAGGGTTTGTGGAGAGAAGAATGGGAGTGCGTTTTCTGAGCAACGCTTCACTTTTTTTTTTTTTTTTTTTTTTTTTTTTTCCCTGATTTGGGCTTCCGGGGAAGGGGTGAGAAGGAGGGCCAGGGGGCTGGGCTGTATGATGGTGATGTCGGCTCCCTTGTTTTTGTTTTTGTTCTCCAACGTCATGTACATGTATACATTATACATGTATGTATGTATGTGTGTGCGTGGATGTATGTGTACTATGTACTAGGTATGTGCATGTGCATGTGCGTGTGTGCATGTATATATATATATATATATATATATCTGGAGCCGGCCGACGCTTTGCTGCATTACATCTCTGCCATGCCAGTCCCACGACATCTCTTTCATCTTCCCTTCCCCCTCCCGGCCATCTTGGCCCCTTTCTCGTCTCTCTCTCTCTCTCTCTCTTCCTCGTTCTCGTTCTCGTTCTCGTTCTCGTTTCGTCTCCGACCTGGCACACATATATCGGTGTCACGACTTCCCGTGGATGATCCTGCCCGCTTTCACGGCCCCTACCCATGCGCACATGATACACACACACAGAGAGAGAGAGAGGCACACACACACACACACACATATATATATATAATACACACACACTTCCTGAAGACGTCTTTTTTCTTGCAGCTCTTCTTCTTTGAGCCCCCTCTTTCTGTCTCTTCTCTTCTTTTTTTTTTTTTCTCCTGCAGAATTCCGCTTCTTGTACGACCGGTTGGGTTTCCAAACCGAGCTGGGGTATCTGGACTCTGGAGTCGTGAAAACGAGAGAGAGAACACGGCCTTCTTTTCCCTCTCTTTTCCTTCCTCTACTTCTTCTTCTTCTTCTTCTTCTTCTTCTTCTCCCTCCTTCGCACCATCTCCGCCGTCATTATCACCCACGATGACTTCCACCACAGACACGTCCTCCCCCTCCTCCTCCTCCTCCTCCAAGCTCCTCCACCAAGCCGTCACGCTCCTCACGCCCCAAGACCCCATCGCCATCCCCGTCACCACCATCGACGCCTTCAACGACGAATCCATCTCCAAGTCGCTCAACTACGGCTTCCAGCTCGGCGCCTGCTCCATCCTCCTCCTCGTCACCCTGCTGCTCACCCCGGCGGCCAAGCTCCGCCGGCCGTCCTCCCTCCTCCACGTGGCCGGCCTGGCGGTCTGCATCGTCCGCACCGCCCTCCTCGAGGCCTTCTTCCTCTCGCCCCTCAACCACTTCTACCAGTTCTGGAGCGGCGACTACTCCTCCGTCCCGCGCCTCTACCTGCACAACAGCGTCGCCGGCGTGGCCGCCTCGCTCGCCCTCTTCGTCGTCCTCGAGGCCGCGCTCATGCACCAGGCATGGACCATGGTCTCGCTGTGGCCCACGCCCGTCAAGGCCACCCTCGTCGCCGCCTCGGGCCTCATCTCCGTCCTGGCCCTGGCCTGGCGCTTCGCCTTTGCCGTCGTCCAGGCCAGGGCCGTTCTGACCCTCGTCCCTCCGAGGGACCTGGCCTGGGTGATTGAGGCCGCCCTGGCGCTCAACTGCCTGTCCATCTTCTGGTACTGCGCCCTCTTCAATGTCAAGCTCGTGCTGCACCTGCTTGTGAACAGGGGCATCCTGCGCTCAAAGGCCCCGAGCAGGGTCCTGAGTCCCATGGAGGTTCTTGTCATAACGAATGGCGTTCTCATGATTGTGCCAGGTGGGTTTATTTATACGCATATTCTCCTTTTCCTTTTTTTTCTTATATCTACATCTGCACCTACAACTACACCGTACTTTGTCTCTCTTCTCCTTTTTGTTGGAAATTTATATGTAAACACTCTACTTGCCATTTCGTTTCCTTCTTCTCATCCCCACTATACCGTTCCCCTGTTTTCTCCCTTTCTACCCCCTTCTTCCCCCTTTTCTTCCCCCTTCTTCCCCCTTTTCTTCCCCCTTCTTCCCCCTTCTTCACCCTTTTTCACACACAAACACACACAAACACACACAGACACA
>SRQA01000812.1:0-16135 GCA_018360365.1 Claviceps citrina | reverse complement strand
AAAGGGGGGGGGGGGGGGGCGGACGGGTATATATATACTTACATCCCACACAGACAGACCAGAACAGTGGCGAAGCGGAAACTCGTGGCAAAGGGCGCAAAGACCATGGTGCAGGCAAACATCAGATGGCCAGCGATCCACATGGACAGCAGATCCGGCCGCATGTCCCGAAACTTCCTCAGCAGACCGGCAACCGCCGGCGGCGGCCTGGCCGTATAGCGCCCCTCGTCCGGGGACCTGACGAGGATGGGCAGCACAAAGGCGCCCGAGCACGTAACGACCGAGTAGAGCACCAGGGCGGTGCTCCCGATGCGGCCCATCTCCCCCAGGGCGTCCTGCGACTGCCTCGCGTCCGGGACCACGTCGTACCGGAAGTACGTCTCGCCCACCCAGGTCGTGCTGTAGAACATGAAGGGGAACCAGCCGATCCAGGACCAGAACTGGGCCCAGCAGATGGCGCGCACGCGCGGCGGCAGATGCCGCATGGTCGAGTAGATGTGCCGCAGGATGCCAAAGGTGCTCCGCGCCTTGTCGGGGCCGCCCGCGGAGGAGACAAGCACGCTCTCGCGGACGGCCCAGCAGGTGACGCCGGTGGTGAGCAGCATGGCGGCCACGGCGATGACGGTCAGCTGCTGGAACTGGGTCGCGCCCAGGGTCGGGCCCAGCAGCCGGGGGAGGTTGACGGCCGCGGAGCTGTACCCGACGATGTGGCCGACGGCGTTCATCCGGCTCGCCCACGCGGCTCCCGCCTGCTGCTTCTCGAGCGGCAGCACGTCGACCATGAGGCTCCGCGAGCACGACATGACGCCGTTGATGGCAAAGTCGAGCGCGTAGATGGACAGGACGGCCAGCGCCACCGTCGGCCCCCTGGCCACCGCCTCGTCCGGCACCACAAGACCGACGAGCTCCTTGGTGAAGCCCAGGACGAGCAGGCAGCATGCCACGATCAGAGCCCCCATCACCATCAACGGCCGTCTGCGTCCCCATTTGGACGTGTTTTCGTCGGCAATGACTCCGACGACCGGCTGCACCACAAGCCCCGACAGCGGGCCGGCGATCCAGATGAGCGACGTGTTGGACTTGGTGAGGCCGAGATTGAGGAGGTAGGGAGTGCAGTCTTGGAGAAACGAGCGCATTAGCCTTTTTTTCTCTCTCACATCCACATTCATGCGGCCCTCCCCCATCCCTCCCCTCTTCCTGTTTCTTCCCCCTTTCCCCTTTTTTATTTTCGTCTATTTCCTCCTTCATTTATTCATCCCTTATCCCTCCAGATTCTTTCCTTCGTAGGCTACCAAGCCCGCCGCCCGTACTTACAGGTCATTTCGACAATCCACGTAAACCTGCTCCACGCCACACGTTAGTCAACAAAGCTGAGAACACCAGACCCGAGACAAACTGCTTTGACCTGATTTTCAAAAAAAAAAAAAAAAAAAAAAAAACAGAGGCGGTAGGTACGTACGTAATCCCAATGGCACAGAAATTCAGCAAAATCATGCGCACTGCCTCGGAGCTCCCCTTTATCGACGGCTTTCCCACCAAGGTTGTCGCCATTTTCTCTTTCTTTGCTTCCCCTTTTTCCCCTCTCTTATTTCTTTCCTTCTTCTTTCTTTGGCTCTCCTAGTCGCTGCTGTCACGCACGCCTAGACGTTGTAAGCATGTCCTCTGAAAATCAATTCGTCCCTCTCGTTTCCGATTCGACGCGTCGTCGCGATATGACAAACAGTCGGTCGGGGGCAGTGTACAATTCAGCATGACAAGATGACAAGGGACAAGGCGAAGGGGAAGGGGAAGGGAGGCCATGTTGTCAGCTTCGAGCTGGTTCCAATGGCATTCACATGAGGGAACTCGGAGCTGGTGTGGAGCAGCGCTGGAAACATGGACGGGCCAATTGAGCCGCCCAGCCAATCAGCGTGGCTCGTTCTCTGGGGCTGCACGGAACGGCCGCTTCTCCTCCCGCTTAAATGCCATGTATAAACGTGTATTTGTGCTCAAGACGCCCATCTTGTTGGTATCTCCTATTGTCTTTGCTCTAATTCGCCTCGTATCTCACCTCCCATGGCCTCTATCTACGGCCCTTCAGAAAAAAAACCATCTTGCAGTCAAATCAGAGATGTCTTTCACCCTGTACAAACAGCCTCGTATGGGCCGATGTTCTGTTTCCCAGTCCTGTATGTAATGTATTCTTGGTATCCTTCACGAACGCCGGCAAGCTTCCAAATCCCTACGCATATGCCCGTGCCTCCTGGTAAAATGAAACGAATTCGACAGGGGAATAAGGGGTAAGTGTGAATATGAAGAAAAAGAAAAAGAAAAGAGAGAGAGAGAGAGAGAGAAAAGGGGGGGAGGCAGCAGGTTCTGTTTGCGTTCCTCCATTCACTTCCATTTACGAGTCGGCTAGTTTGGCAAAGTGCTTGGACCAGATCCAACCAACTTGCTCTTCCGCATCATCCTGGTTCTTTGCCAACCAGAGCTCACCCTTTTCCGCTATGACATCGAAGATCTATTTTGCACACGGCCACGTTAATAACAACGCTCTGCTCGTTTATTCTTCTACGCATGGCTGGGGGGGGGGGGGGGGGGGGGGGGGGGGGGAAGAGACTGAATTGAGTGAGCCTACCTCGCCGGCTTGATATGTGAGATAAGGATATCCAGCCTCATGTTTTGTGGTGGCAATGTTGAATTCAAAGAGCGAAGCAGCCAGCCATAATATGTTGTAGGCGTCTGAAGCCTGCCTGCGCTCATGAGATGACGCTCTTGATTGCTGCTCGCTGGTACCCTCATCGGGTCCGTCCGACATGGGCATGGCCGAGCGGAACATGTTGGAAAACCGATGATTGTCTCGTTGCGTTTCTGGAGTCACCGAGTTTGAATAAAACGTCGTGTTTGAGTCACGATGACTTTGTGTCGTTGAATCGGAGCTTTGTCTGGGCATCCCTGACTCATGGCTGCGACCTGTGCTGGGTCTCGTAGAGCCCAAACCCGTGCCGGCTCCGGAGCGGAAGCTGCTGGGAAATTCCGGAGATCGAGGAGAGATTAGCCCTCCTTGGCTGGGAGAGATTCCAGCGTAATAGTCGCGGTAGTGATACTGATGTGGACTTGGCACAATTCCAATTGCGAATCCCGAGGTGCTTTGAGTTGGGGACATTGTCAAGGCGCCGCTGTGCCGGCCCCCAAAGTCTGGTGCAGGCAGCAACGGGGCCATATCCCCGTTGACGGACTGACCGCCACTTCGAGCTTCCGCTTCTGACCGTCGTGGCCGCGATCGCAGTGACGAGTCATCCACGCTCATGGATGCCGAAATTGATGTTCTGCCCCAGGTGGCAGGGCTGAGAATACCTATATTGGCCAGCTGATCGTTGGCATAAGGAAAGTCGCGCTCGAACAAGGTCACCACCTCTTGAAGATCTGGCGTGTCGGAGCAATTTGTCAGCACCGCCTTCATCTTGTCTTTCCAGATGGAGTACCACTTTGCTTGGATGTTGACAAAGTTTCCCAAGCAGATGTTGCCAATCTTCTCCGTCAAGGCAGAAAGTTGCGGAAGCTCCTTCTTCAGCGTATCATTCAACGCATCGTACTGTTCAACAAGTTCCTTCAGCTTCGGGTCCGGACTTTTGCCACCCTTCCTCAGCTGCTCGCATCGCTCGAAATCCAATCGACGTTTTTCTCTCTTCTTCATTGCCAAGGATGGGTTGCCGTATGCCTTGATGACTTGTTCAAAGGGCTCGATGACAAGCTTGCGAACTTGGGACAGATGCTCCTCCAGAGCCACCTTTTCGAGATCGCGAACCGAGATGTTGAACTGAACCCATTTGCTTTCCAGCTCGGGGTAGTTGCCAGGCTGCAGCCGCATCACCAATTCGATTGAGGACATGTACTGTAAGAACTCATGGACGTAGGCTGCTACTTGCCTCGTGTAGAATTCGACGTCACGCAAGACAACCTGTAACCGTAGGTAGTCGTCACCAAATTTCTCATTCAGTTTTGCGTAGTCGGCGTCTTCTGCCGGTCGGTTGTTGGACGCTTGCAGTTTATCGACTCGTTTGCCGAAGGCTCGGGCGAATCCAGCCTTGACATCCGACTCCTTCCTCTTTCTGCCAACGATTTGACCTACGAGCTCAAAGTTCTTCTTCGTCTTGTTGATCTGGATAATGGCCGTTTCCAGTATGTCCTTGGCCTCCACCAGCGCCTCTCGGTCGGGGTGATCCTGCGGGGTATACTGTAAAAGTGTTGCGATCAAGTTGGGGTACTTTGTTATTCTTTGCATGGGCTTGATGAGGAGAGAATCCAAGTCCCAAGCAGCGGTCAAATCCTTGGCCACTTCGTTGCATTCATTCAGCCAGACCTTGACCGTAGGATCCTGCTGTATCTGTATAAGTCTCTTCGCCGCTTGATCGCTGGCCCGCAGGAAGCCTTCATGCACCAACTTCATCTGCTCAATGTTATTTTTGAAAACTGGACCAAGAGACGTAGAACGATCCTTCGAGTCGTTGGGCCCTTCACTCGTGCCAGAGTTCGGAGTCGAAATGGACGAGTCATCTCGTTGCGCAACCCTGCCTCCTTTGGGCACATACACATCCGCGACACCATCTTTGATTCCCGACAGAAACGCCGTGTGGAAAGCAATTATTTCGTCGCTGTTTCGGAATATCAGTTTGACCGTTTTGCAGTCTAGTTCAGGACAAGCCTCGGCCGTTCCCTTGTATATTTCTTCCACAACGTTCATATCTCGAACAAATACTGCTTCGGTGTCCACCAGCTCCTTGATGACGTTTCTCCGCTGAACAAGACGGTGTCGTTCCTTGTCTGTGAGCTCATCGCCATCCTGCGCCAACGACTTGCTATCGCTGTTGGTCGACGTCTGCGTGCTAACATATTGCTCCGATTTTGCAAGAGATGCCGAGTCGATCGATCGAGACATGTCAGCACGAGACATGTACTCGCTACTACCCCGTTCAGATTTCAGTAGAGTGCTCCCATACCGAGACTGCTCGTAATAGGCACTTGAAGCCCTTGAATTAATATCCGAGTCCAAAATTGAGGGCGGCACGGGGGGAAGCTCATGATTCGGTGACGGACTATGCTGAGCCGAGTCGTCAGGGTCGGCCAAAAAGTACGGTATCGAGAAGCCGTCTCCCGTGTCGACATCGGGGAGCTGCGGTGACTCGTAAGGCGTCGAAAGGGGGCGAGAAGATACTGATCCGCGAAGCTCCTGTTTGTTGGCCCGTCCATCGTTGACCAAAGGTTCTGTCGGGGAGCTGAAAATGGTGACATGGCCAAAAGTTGGTGATTCACGACTGCTTGGCATGGCTGATTGGTCACCACTATCAACCGAAAAGTCTGTCCAAGTTGATTGTCGGCTGAGTTTTTCATCGTAGTATCCAGAAGCAGGCACAAGCAAATTGCCCGGAGATGATGCATCGTCCTGCTGATGGGTTTGTTGATGTTCAAGACCTGAGTAACGAGCGTCATCATAAGTTCCGGCTTCTGAGGATGTGCATATTGAAGTTCTGTAGGAGAAACTAGCGTCCTCGTAAAATTCGCCGCTTTGTACTCCCACCTCTTGCTCATGATAGTCTGTCACTTCCGTACATGTGTCAGTGGCGGCATCATCAAGATGATGACTCCGACTCTGATGGGCTGCTGATGAGGCTTCATCAGGCTCCAATTGGCAGTCAGGTTCGGATCGTGAAGCCAGCCTGGAGACCGAAATGGTACCCTCATCATTCTGGCTTGACGAAACTTGACTTTCCAATGCAGAAATTAGAGTCGTCGTTGCCGTATGCTGTGATTGGAACGAATCAATACCGAGCCCTTGGGGTTCAAGCTGCTCGACATCACGTATAGAGGAGCCTGGCACTGCTATAGCTTGGGCAGGCTCATTCTCCTGCAATTCCTGGCGTTTCTCCTCGGCTGCTGAGGCTTGCGGGGAATTGGTCCCGTCTTCCGAGGCATATCGATACTCGTCGGCCTTTGAGGGCTTTCGGGGAGTAACAGAGTCGACAACGGCAGCCGCAACGTCGATGGGAGATGGCGCTTGGGAAGGAGGGCTGATTTGAGGCTCGGTATCAAACTCAGTCATATCCGATGTCGCCGAAACAGCCGATGGCGGCCGTCTACTCACGGATTTTGCACGAGTCAGGTCGGGAAATGTCCCAGGCAAGCCCAGCGTCGGTGAGTCTGGGTCCGCCGCAGTAAAATGTCTGTCCGTATCAACGGTCAAGGAAGGTGGTGACGGATCGGCTTCTAGGGGTGGCTTTACAGCTTTAGACGCAGAAGTCTGCGTTCGGACACCATCTGAATTCTCGGACACGAGCCGGAAAGTCTTGTCGGGTTTGCCAATTCGTACGGCAAGTGTTTTGGTAGGGGATGTACTGGAGTCTGCATCGCATGTTAAGTCGTTCGATGCGGCAGACCGCTCCGACGTGTCTCGAGGTAGAAGGAGTGTTTCCAGTTGCCGGCGTGCCTTTCCGCCGTCGGCTTTGTGCCTTGCTTCCCAAGCTTCACTTGCCTGGATGGATTTGGTGTATGCGAGCCTGATATGCTCTCTTCTTTGCTCAAAATCAATGGGGCCAATTGATAATTTGCGCCGGCTGGTGGCTGGCCCGTCCGCCCGCCCAGCTCGGGCTCTGTCAATTTCCTTCATCCTAGAGCTAGACGTCGACGCTATTGACACGGGCTGCCTGGGACGGGAGCTTCGCAATGTAGGTGAAAGGTTTGGAGGAGGAACGGCAACCAGGGCCTGGAATCTTGTGTTGCTATTATGTGACGTAACGTATTTGCGAGTTTGCGTTGGCGTCTTGGCCCGACTGGCCCCTGGACTTGTTCTGGATCGTGTTCCGTTCGGCTGATATCGTTTCAAAGTCGACGGAGAGCTTGAACGAGTGGAGGATGGACTCGATGGGTTGCTGGGGGTGCGAGGCTTGCGAACAAAAACAGGTAGTCTGGATGAACGCGGCGACAATCTCGAGCTTTGATGATTAGACGCAGCTCTCAATGACGGTGATGAGCTACCATCATCACTATGAGCGCGAGAGCGAGGTTGGAAACGAGGTATCGACGCTTGGACAGCTCCCCTGGGACGTGATGGAGGGCTGCAATGATAAAACGATGGTGACGAACTCTCCGATTCAGGGCTGTAGAGGTTGCGTTGGCGCGACGAAGCAATTTGTACACTAGGCTCAGATGTTCTTCGCGGGCGAATCTCGCCAATACCGTGCCCTAGAGAACCAGCATCGTGCTCATGCCGGTCGGGTGAAATCTCGCCAAACAGAAGACCGCGAGATGGCGGACGGCGAGACGCAGAGTTTATCGGTAGAGGCAGATTCGTAGACTTTATCTGTGTGGATGTTATGGGTCTCTGGGGGGCTGATGCTCGATAAGTAGAGTTTCGGGGCTTGCCAACGCGACTTGCGAACGACTGTGTGCTACCGGAAAGCTGAGCATCAGCCACAAACTTAGATGGCGGCGGAGACTGGGAAGGACTTCCGACGTCAACAACATCACCACCACCTCCACCACCACCACCACGACCAAAACCATCTTCAAGAGTCTTGTGTCGACGTGACGACGGACGAGAGCCGCTGCTGACGGGCGATCTGATTGCCAATCTAGTGGGTTTCAAACCTGCTATCGCGCGAGCATGGGGAGGCGGTATAGTGGGGACTCCCACTACTGCATTCTGATCGAAGCGTTTCTTGAGGTCCTTGACACTTGGTTTGCCAGTAGGTATCCTCGTGGTACTACCAGCAGACGGCCTACCATCCAGAGGACTCGAGACGGAGCGCAAGTTGGGTCGCGGCAGATGGTGAGGAGCAGGAACTACTGGATGTCTCGGCGTGGATCCATCGCCGTTTGATCGGAGACAAGGGCGAGAAGACGATGTTGCCGCCATAGGAAGTATATCCGGAGCTGTACTTGCGTCACGACCTCGGTAATTTTTGTAGAAGTCGTCGGGATCTATAGGTGGCGGTGAGGCATGACGGATTGTGTCTGAGGAAGGCTCGTGATGCGTCGAGAGATGTGGATTTAGGATGCTCGCTTGAGGTGCCTCAGCAGCGAGATGTTGGTGGTTGGGCGAGTCGGGGTCGAGATTGCTCTGCCCGTCGGAGCTCACGCCTGAAAAGGAGGAAGAATGGAATTGCAGAGCAGATGCTTCGGCGTCGAAAACGTGTTGAAGCTGTTCGAGGCCGCGCGGGAAGCTGTGGTAGCCCAAGGTGCCAAGGCGGGTATCGACAGGCTCGTCTCGAAGCTGGCAAGCATCTGGGGCCGGGTCCATGTTGGCCTGGAAAGTGGCCAGGACCTGTGCATTCGGTCAAGCTGGTCAAACGTCGTGGCGGGCCCGGAGACGACGAGAGGCCCTCGCAGCAGCGAACATCGATAGGCCGGCAGGGCGTGAACGGAGGGGGGAGGGATGTAGGATGGGTGGGAGTGAGCTGTGACTGGTCTTGGTCTTGGGATGTGAGTGGATGTGAGTGGATGGTTGAAACGGGCGAAAGATGGACATGGAGAGCAGAACGATGGGCGACGATGGGAACGATGGGAACGATGGCAAACGATGGGCAACGATAGGTTGCTCTGCCCGACTCTGGCTGGCTGGCCGACACAACTGATTGGTTTGGGGCGTGCCTGGATCAGCTTTGGAGAATACAAGACATGGAGGTTCCGCGATGCAAGCGATGCAAATCGAACGGTAAGCAGTTGCCAATCGCTTGATGGCTGCCAGGGTCACTCAAGATGCGCGAGGCAAGAAGGGCGCCGAATTCAATTGCCTCAATTGTCTCTATTGGGGCTGCTGAGGGGTCCACTGACCACTGACGCTGCACGCATCACGTACTGGGTATCCACTTCGACGTAGGTACCCACGCGTGGAAGTAGGTGCCTAGGTGCCTGCCCGGCTACCGACTCGACCTAGTACCCATTGGGTACCTGCTGGCGTACAACTGTAGGTACCGCTGGCACCGAGACCCGTTGACAAATTGTCAAATGTCTGGCAAAGTGGTTCAGTGGTTGACAGTGCGACACATTTCAATGGGGGAACAGACCGGTACACGGTGAGCAGTGGCATTCTCGCGGGGGTTGGGCACTGTGCTGGTGCCACCCTGCCCGGTACTTGCAAGGTGCAATTGAAAGTTCCATTGAAGCATAGAACGGCCCTGGATCTATCAACCTATCAATCCAAGGACGGGACCAGCTGCCACACCCTGCGCACCTACTAAGGCGGAGCACGGGCCAGCAATGAGCATAGACATGCCAGCCTGCCAGGGAATGAGTGTTGAATCTTGATATTCGGGGGCAGGATAACCCTGGTGCTACCGAGTACCCAGTACGCAGTACCAAGGTCACTTTTTGCTTTCCGAGTTATTGTGATGAACCAGAATACTACCTACCTACCTACCTACCTAGTAGTACCTACCTAGGTAGCTTAAAAGTGTGACTCTTGCTAACGCTCTACACAGCCTATAGCGTAACTCACAGTCTATACCGAGGCCGTGAGTATCTAATCTAACAGGAACCGGCTGGGCGCGCATAGGTGCCTAATATGTAAGCATGATCTGATGCAAAGACAGTCAGTCGAGCATACTACCTACCTACCTACCTACCTACCTAGTACCTAGTAGGTATTTACATCACAGGGGTCTTTCTGTAGCTTGCTGCAGATGTCGGCCACGGCCCTTTTTCATCTCAAGTCCTCAACCGCCTCTTGCCTCTCGTGTCCGCTGCGACGCCAGATTGCTCACATCACACACACACACACACACACACACACACACACACAGTACACAGCTCATGCATGGATGCATGCTGTAATTTGCCCAATGCAGAGGGCATACCGACAAAGTTAAAATTCGCAAGCTCTACATGGATTCGAGTGGCCTCTGATGCAGCAGCCGAAAAGACTGGCCGATCCATTTCCGAGCTCGTATTTCTGGCCGCCTCCAGATGGAGGCTTGAAATCAAACAAGGTGTATATCGACGCATGTACATCTTTGTGTAAATCGTAAACGGTTGCTCCCCAGCTGCCACGTCTCCCTGCACAAATCACGACAAGCAGGGGTGCGAGGTTTCCGCTTTTTGGAAAATGAAACAGCACGAAACAAACCGACTGCTTCACCAGCATTGATGCCCAGGGCAGCGATGGGCAGGGAAAACCGCACCACCATCTCGGAGCATTGACGGACGACGCCGACATGGAGAGGAATGAAGCCACACAATTAACTGCAAACACCTCTCAGTTGTATCCGAGACTGCGACGACTCGGTGACCCACCATTTTGTCCTCAAAAGAAGGCACACCAGTCGCCAGGTTTCAATGGACCCCCTTCCAGCCGCCAAAAATGAGGTACCGCACCAGCCCGACGAGTTTCAGGCTGTGGTTTTACGTGGTGACGCAAGGACGCGTAGATTTCAAGCGGCTTGGACACCGTCGTCGTCACAGAGGAACGACAGAGTGAAGCCAGCCAAGCCGTGCTCGAAGGGCCATCCATCGACAATCCATCGTGAAAAAAACGTGGAGTCGGAATATTTATTTCGCCCAGGATAGAAGACGCGGCAGGAGAGAAATCGTAGCCTGTCCTGGTGCCTGAGCCAGCCATCGGCCCCGTGCTGTGGAGCTGTGGAGGTGCTGATGAAGACACGTCATTGGCCGTGGCCCCAAGCATTTGCCCCACACTCATTTTATCGTCGATCGGAGAAAGCAGGAGCAGCCGCACCACCATCACAAACGCGTCCAAGTCGGCGACCACGAGTCCGCGACGTTCTCCCCATGGTCCCCTCATCGAGGCCATGGTCGTAATCCTGAAACGGAAGCGAGGTGATGCTGAAGCCTGTAGGTCTGGAGAGGCAAATGCTCACAAAAGTGCTGTAGAGCGGCATCTCCTGCCACAGGCTTATACGACAGTCCTGACCCTACGCGAATACGCTCTGCTCAAACTTCCAAGTATCTCAAGACTGCGGAGGAAGAAGCTCACAGTTCTTGGGCGCGGAGACGGCACAACTGATTGCGAGAGACAAATCTCGCACTTTCTGGACTCGACGTTGGTCTGCAGCTGCAATGCTGTCCGTCCAAACGACGACGCCACTCTGGAGCAATGGCTCTCGTTCTCACAAAAAGGAGACGACTCCCGCGTGACATTATCTGGCGGCATACCCGACGCTGCAAATACGCAAGCCGAGGTTCGTGGTTTCCTGCCAGTGTTTCTCGCTGACTGAGGCGTGCAATCGAGGACTTACAGAGTACGATAGCTCGTTGACTTTGTAATCTGGTTACTTTTCAAAAGGGAGAAGCGCCCTGGCCTTTGGCCCAAGAATTTGCTATGTGATGGCTTCCGTAAACGAGCAAAGGAAGGAGACCCTACCGGTGCTGCTATTCCAGATATATATAGCTTGTATCCAAATCATCACGCGGCGTCACTGAAACGAGAGCCATGGCCGCACCTACTCGTTCTACTGGGCCAGTCAGGACAAAAGATCATGCTCGATCTTCTCACCGAGTGGTCCATTTTTGTAGCTGTTGATGCAGGACTTGGAAATTACTACCAACTGAGCGGTGAGCTTTGGAGATCGACATGGCTTCTGCGCGGACTCTGTTCAATTGATACTGACGAGGCCAAGGCCTTCCACTATCCGAGCTACGCACCCGAGGCAGCGCTCAGGGATCTCGTACGCTCCGTGGTCTTACGGATATTGTCCTCGTCAGAAGCCGAGTCTTGTACGGTAGACCGGCACTTACAGCCAGGGGCCGCATTCAGCACGGCTACAAGCATCTTCGTAGGGGCCGATCTCTGTCTCTCTTGCCCCGAATCCGCCGAATCCGGCCGAAGCTGACTGATGGCAGATGTCCTCAATCGATGCTCGTGGAGCAAAGACCGGCAAGACAAATCTTCTTCCCAGCTGGATACCGCAAAACTGATGATGTACATGTTTCCCCGGCAATTTGGGTTACACAACGTCTTTACGTCGGATGTCAACTCTGCGGAGACGGCACAAAAGTTCCAAGACTACACGTTGCGCGAAGAAGAAGTTGCCAGGAAGCTGCTCAAAGATCGAAAAACCGTTTCCGCAGATGGAACTCCCAAAGTCCCCAAGCGCCTGCGAGGAATGGCATGGGCCTTGGTGCAAAGACTACAGGCTCTTCACAGCCGGTGCTCCTATACTGAGCTGTTGAAACACTACTGCTCCTCCTCGAAGCTTGCCGATGTGGGCCAAATGCCGAGAACAATATCTGGGGAGGCCGCTTTTCGAAAGCAGATCTCTCAGCGACCGAAAAGTGCCATTGATCGCGCAGCGCACCCAGCGGAATCCGAAGTCCAGTCGGATAAGCTCGGCAGCCTCCCTCGTCGGCACGAAGGCTTCCAGGTAGAGTCTCTCGTCGACTTGGCGACTTCGCAGTCTCAAGTCTCATCATTCTGCCAAGCCGTCTTGTCCAGGATCGTGCCCAACGACTTCTGGGGCCAGGGTGAGACCATGACGCACAACAAGACGGCAGTTCTTCGCCAAGTGGACTGTTTCGTCAGACTACGACGATTCGAGTCATTTTCACTGCACGAAATCGTACAGGGACTCAGGGTGCGCTAGAGTAAAGAACGAAGATGGAGAGTTCCGTACTTGGTTGGCTAATGATGCTTAGGTTGCCGACATAGCTTGGCTTCAACCTCCAGGACAGCCGAACCAAAAGGCTAGCCAAAGCGACATGAAGAAACGACAGGAAATCTTCCATGAACTATTGTACTTCGTCTTTGACTCCTTGTTGATGCCCCTGATCAAGAGCAATTTCTACGTGACAGAAGCCAGCACGCACCGGAACCGAATCTTCTACTACCGCCATGACATCTGGAGAGCCATAGCGGCCCCGGCAATATCTGTCCTGAAGAGGGACATGTTTGACGAGGTCGGCCTCACGCAGGCCAACGATATACTGGACACGAGACGTCTGGGATTCAGCGCGGTGCGGCTGCTTCCCAAGGGAAACAAGCTCAGACCAATCATGAACCTCCGCAGACGCCAAGTGAGCAGGGCGGGCTCAAGGAGCATGCTCGGTCCCAGCATCAACTCTGTCCTCTCACCCATACACACGGCGCTGAGGTTCGAAAAGGACGCCAACCCCCACAGGCTGGGCTCGACGCTCTTCTCCGTCAATGACATGTACACGCGGCTCAAGGGCTTCAAGCAAGCCATTGGGACGACGGCAACGACGAAGCTCTATTTCGCCAAGGTGGACGTTCAGTCAGCCTTTGACACGATTCCCCAAGCAAACCTCGTCCGGCTCATGCAATCGATCCCCAGCCAAAGCAAGTACACCATCATCAAACACGCAGAGGTCCGGCCGGGGGAGCCCGTCACAATTGGCTCACGAAGGACGAGGAGCAAAGCACTCCGCACATGGCGGGCCCTGGTCCTCGCAGCCGAGCAGGATGACGCCGCCGCCGCCGCCTTCACAGCCCGGCTCCAGAACGGCCTTGCCTCGAAGAAGCGGGACACGGTCTTCATCGACGGCGTCGCCCAAAGGGGCCACGACACGGGCGCACTGCTGCATCTCATGGCCGACCACATACAGAGGAACATGGTCAGGTTCGGCAAACGGTACTACCGCCAGAGGCGAGGCATCCCCCAGGGCTCGGTCCTGTCCTCGTTCCTATGCAACTACTTCTACGCCGATCTCGAAACCAAGCACCTGGGCTTCCTCTCCGGGCCGGACTGCCTCCTCATGAGGCTGACCGACGACTTCCTCCTCATCACCCTGGACAAGCAAAAGGCGGTCCGGTTCGTCGAGACGATGCACCGCGGCCTTCCCGACTACGGCGTCCAGGTGAGCCCTCACAAGACGATGCTCAACTTTCCCATGTCCCTGCACGGAGAGGCTCTCCAGACATCGGCCCCCGGCGCGTTTCCCTACTGCGGAACCTGCATCGACGACGCAACGCTCGAAATCACCAAGGACCATCAAGCCGCCCATTCAACCGGTACGCGGCCACAATCCCTCCCCTCTTTCTCTTTCTTCTTCTTCTTTTTTTTTTCTTTTTTTCCCCCTTTCTCTCCTCCATCCCGCCGAGCTAACCCCAAACCCCAAACCCCAGCAATCGCAAACGCCCTCACCGTCGAATTCAGCCGCTCACCAGGCCAGTCTTTTTCCAAAAAAATACTCAGTATGTTTTCTGTCATTTCTTTCTCCGGCCCCGCCCGCTTTGTAGTGATTTAAAAGAAAGAAAGAAAGAAAGAAAGAAAGGTTCTGAACCTTGGGAAATCTCATTGGGGTGTGACCTGACCTCCTTTTCTGCCCTTATCAGATGCCTTCAAAATCCAATCCCACCTCATGTTCTTCGACACGGCTCACAACTCGAGGCGCACCGTCCTCGAGTCCCTGCGTCGGGCTTTTGCCGAAACGGCCCGCAAGATGGTGGCCTATGTGCGGTGTTTGTCCAGGGCGCGTCGGCCGAGGGCGAGACTTGTCATTGGTGAGCCCTTTTTTATACACACACACATATATATAGCAAGACACATCATTCTCTGCCCAAAACCCCCCCTACTAACCCATCCCCATCCCGCAGAAACAATCCGCCAAGTAGCAGACGTCGCCTCCTCCATCCTGTCTAGCCAATCCCGACGCCTCCGCTATCCCGACTACGAATGCACCATCCGCAGGGGCCAAGTGACGCGGTGAGTGCCTTTCTCCTTTTTCTCTCTTGTTTTCCTTGTGGGAACCTCTCTTCTCTTCTGTTCGTGTCCTGACTGGTAGTGAAACCCGTGTATAGTGTCGCACATGCCGCCTTCTTGCAGGTCCTGGGGAAGCACCAAGCCAATTATCGGGTCGTGATTGAATGGCTGCAGAAACAGGGCAGTGCACTCGCAGCTGTGTGATCAGTTGTGCAAATAATCAAGGACTCAGGACTCAGGAGGGACGGCGGAAAGCTCAGTGTCATTCCCGTCTCGTGCGAGAGTTATGTGTCATGGATGCCATATCACGGAAGACCGTTATCCAAGTCGACAACACTGTCTAAAACATGAATGAGAATGCCGAACTGTCCCCTCATACCACTCCCCACCCCCCTCCCCGAACAAAAGAGAGACAGAAAAGGGAGGGGAGGGGCGGCAGCATCACCTGTCTATAATGCAAAGCCGACTTCCCACCAATGCTTCGACTCATACAACTTGAGCCAGGTCTCTTTATCCCACCGCCACCAACGATCATCCGCCGGTCCTAAACTCAAATTACGCCCCAACCCCAGCCAGCGAAACACAGAAAAGGGCACCGGCTCGAACAGCCAGACCCCACCCGAGGCCAGGTCGTCGAGGAACAGGGGTGCCGTGAACAAGAGCCACAAGAGGCAAAACCCGAGATTTCCGCACCGCCTCATCGCCCTTGGCACCTTGACGACATATTGTCGCACGGCAAGAGCCAGAAGCTGCTGGACGACGACTCCGAGACCCTGGAGCAAGAAGAAGGATAGCTGCCGCAAGGGCCTCGAATGCGGAATCACGGTACAGCTACCGGCCGCGTGTAGCAGGCCGGACTGGAGGAAGGAGATGAACAGGCCAAACATGTTGGCCGTGGTGGTGCCCCTCTTCAGATAGCCCCTCTTCAAGAGGTATGCTGACGGGGCCAGGAACTGCAGACGGAATGTCTGATGCCACCACGCGCCCCACCATCCGGCGATACCACGGTCAAGGACGTCTGAGAAGTTTCCAAAATGTGAGGGGTACTTCCACAGGAAGGCCGTGGAGGGAAACAAGATTTTAGACACGTAGTACTGGACGAGGTCGTTGAGGCTGAACATAGCCACAATCGAGGCGATCACGGCGACGAAGCACCATGATTCCCTTGAGAGGAGAAGCCCCAAGTGTGATTTGTAGACGAGCAGAGAGGGAACCTCGTACTTGGTGTTGTTCTCCGGCCCGACGATGTAATAGGGATCTGTCATCATCTGCGTGAAGACAAAATCCAGAATGATGGAGCAGAGGAGGACGTTGGTCAGACGGGTTCGAAGGAGCTCACATTCTGTTACAGGATGGGTGTACCCGCTTGGTGTCCGACTGGGGAGGGAGCTGATGTCTACTTTTGCCTTGTCATGGATGATTTGAGGAACGACGGGACGGGGGATGCAAGTAATGCTGAGATTCCAGCCTGATTTTTTTTTTGGGGG
>SRQA01000811.1:0-16144 GCA_018360365.1 Claviceps citrina | reverse complement strand
GAGCGGGAGCGGGAGCGGGGGCTTGAGCGGAGGGGGGAGCTGGCGCGGGGGACGGCCGACGAGGGAGAGGTACCCGTGCAATGCGGGCCGGCGTCGGCGTCGGACTCGGTCTCAGACTCGGACTCGGACTCGGACTCGGACTCGGACTCGGACTCGGAACCAGACCACTCGGCGTCCGTGTCGGTCGGTGGCTTGTCCTTGTCGGGGCGGTACTCGGTCGTGCAGACCCCCCGCCTGGACGAGGGCCGCTCCTCCAGCGTGCGCATCGTCATGCCCTGGTTGAAGAGGTTGGCGCAGCGCCGCGCGCTCCGGGCGATGACCCCGGCCGGAAACCCGGCGAGGCTCGCCGCGCCGAGCACGTCGCTCCAGTCGCGGAGGCCCCATCTCCGGAGTTTCCGCTCCCTGTTGGTCTCTTGTCGGGAGGGGCATGGCGGCGGTGAGGAGGAGGAGGAGGAGGCGGAGGCGGGAGACCAGCTACGAGACGAGTGCGGCGGCTCCCGTCCTTGTCCTTGTCCTTGTTCCCGCTGCTGCTGGTGCTGCGCCCGCCGCGCCGCCCGCAGCTCGCCCTGCTGCAGCCACGACTCAAACGCGGCCTGCTTGTCCTGTTCCGTAAAGGGAAGACGCCGGTGGGACTGGCGCGCGACGCGCAGCCGCATCTCCTCGAGGGTTTCGCCCTCGAGCGGCGTGTGTACCTTGCGGGGGCGGCCGCGTTTTCTGGGTCGGGAGGGCGGCGCTGCTGCTGCTGCTGCGGTCGCCGGCTCTTCGCCCGGCCGCGGGATTCGTCGGGGCCGTCCTCGCTTGTTGCGCGGCGTTGTCGTCGCGTCGGAGCAGCAGCCGTCGTTGTCGTTGTCGTTGTCGTTGTCGTCTTCCGTCGACGAGTCGGACGAGTCCTGGAGGTAGCTTAGGCCGGCGACGCGGGCGTTGTGCAGGACCGTGAGGGTGCGGTCGAGGTGCGTGATGATGTGGCGGATCGAGGGGCGCAGGAGCTGCTGTGATAGCCGGTCGTCGGTTGATATGGCTGCTTCGTAGTCCTGGCTTGTGTTTGCTGTGTTTGCGTCTGCGTCGTCGGACCGGGAGCCGGCGCTGCGGTTGCCATCGTCCTCATCGTCGTCGTCCTCATCATCATCTTCTTCTTCTTCGTCATCAGTATCATCATTGCTCTCGCCCTTGGGACGGCGCAGCTCGCCGCCCTCGCCGCCACCCGACTCGTCCGCCCCGGGAGGCGACGACGGAAGCAAAAGCTCGTCTTCTGACTGCTCAACCTTGACCTTGAGCCGTACCGGACTGGACGACGCCTCGACGCAAGACCGCCCTGGACAAGCCGCGCTGCCGCTGCCGCTGCCGCGCTGTAGATGTGGACGTCGTTGTCGTTGCCGTTGCCGTTGCCGTTGCCGTCGTTGCCGTCGTTGCCGTCGTTCTTCTCGCCGTCGCTGTCGCCGCCGGAACCTCTCCTTGGCGATGCGGAGAATCGTCGCGCCCAGCTCCTCCTGCAGCTCCGCGCTGGGCAGCTTCTGCCTCCCCTCCCCCATGCGCAGCGTGAAGGCCTCGTTCCCGTCGTCGGCCTCCCGGAATAGCCCCTCCCGCGGCACGCGGCTCTCCTCGACCGGCCATGCGGTCCACACCTTGGGCGGTGCCCAGAGGGCGTCTTGTCCATTGTCCTGGCAGTGAATTTCCCCCCGAGTCAGATACGGTTTGGGGGGGAAAACATCGACTTGCGACAGTCTTGTTCACACTCGGTCGCAGGGCGGGCGGACGCTCACCAGCTTCACCGTCAGCCCCTCGGCCGTCTTCGCATCCAGGTCCGGCCGCTTGAGCGCAAACGCGTCGTACAGATGCAGCGCCAGGTCCTGGTCCGCGACCTGCTGCATCGACCGCCAGAGCGTGCGCTCCTCCCCCGTCAGGTCCCGCCACGTCGACTTGGCGCCCGTCCACCGGTTCGGCCGGTTCTCGTACAGGTCTTCGGACACGACCGAGGCGATCTCATCGCTGTCGAGGTCCTCCCACCGTGTGGCGGCCGGGGGGCTGGAATCCATGGCCTTGTGTGGTTGTGTCGGCATTTATTTTCATGAGAGGTGCATCAAGAAAAGGTTCAAGACGTCAGCGTCAGTCGCGCCAACAACAAATAGTGGGGCTCCATAAACATGGACAGAGACATTCTCACGTTTCAAAGTAGACATCCCATCTAAATCTACGGCAACTACTGTCCTTACTCTACAATCAAAAAAATAAAATAAAAATAAAAATCCCAAACGCATACACGCATACATACATCCCGTTTTACGCCTTGCCCTTTGCCTTTTCCTTTTCCAGCCTTCTCCTCTTGGACCTCAGTTTTTGGTCCTCGGCACTCTTCTTGTTGTTTGTGTAAATCATCTGCTCGTAGAGCTTCCTCTTCTTCTTGCTCAGCATGCCCCTGGCTCGCTCCACGTCCTCGGCCTCCTCTTTGGCCTTCTTGCTCAGCGCCTTTCTCGCTTGCTCCTTGGCCTTGGCCTTGCCGTTGCTAGCTTTGCCCTTGACCGGGGCGCCTGCCAGCTCAGCCTCGAGTTCTTGTTGGCGTAGCGCGTCCTCGTCTGCCGATTCGTCGTCATCAACTTCGGCGTCCATCTTGTCGGCGCCGTCTTCCTCATCCTCGTCCTCGTCCTCCTCGTCCTCCTCGTCCTCGTCCTCCTCCTCCTCGTCCTCCTGCTCGTCCTCTACCACATCCATTCCCTCAACCGTCTCGTCGGCCTCTTCTTCATCGGCCTCGAGAGCCTCCTCTTCGGGTTCTTGCTCCTCCAAGGGCACTGTAGGATCATACGCGCCTTGCACATTTCGCACAAACGGACTCAAGTGCGGTGGAAGAGCTGCCCCCGGGGCATACAAATGGGGCTCTTTGAGCTCCACGTCGTTGACGGAGTCCCACACCCACTGCGGCTGGACATATATGCGCCCTGGTACTCGGCGATTGACAGCCAGCTTCTGTGATGTCTGGTTGTCCCCCTTCTCGACGTCATCATCTTCCGTCACAGCCTCAATGGGCGGTCTGTCGACGATCTGATGTGTGATATTGGCGTCAAGTTCGTTTGTAGTAAAGGCTCCGTCGCCGAGCACAGGGTCCCAGCCAACGCGCTTACACCCGAATGCCTTTAATAGGAACTCAAGAGGCTGTCGTGGCGTTTCACGAGAGAGGTAAACGGTGCAGTTTGCGAACAGCTTTGCGTGGTCGTTGGCGCTGGCATCTGGCTGAAAGAGCACATCACCGCCTGGAGCCACTGGCTCAAACTTGTCAATCGCACCAGAGTTGTTTTGTTCTTCGTCATCGGCGGCAACCCCCTCGGCATCCTTGGCGACGGCGTCCTCGGCGCCGCTCTGGATGGTCTTGAGCACCTTGTTGACTGCGGCTTGTGTGCCGGGATCCACCTCGTGAGACGCATCCTCCACCTTCTTGGCCTCTTCGGTACGGACCAACGTCTTTCCTTCCAGCGTGAAGGCTCCCAGTTCGGCGGCATTCTCGTCCTTGGCAGCATCAAACTTGGGAGGGTACTTGAGGCCGACCGTCGTGTACAGCCGAAAGTTGACGAAGCCGAGAAGCGTCATGTAGAATTCGACAAAGGTTCCCATGATTCGGAAATCGACATCGCCAACGATTCTCTGGTTGAACTTGTACGGCACCAGCCAGAGAACATCCTCGCCTTGGATGTTGGCCTGGTAGTAGATGCCCTTGATGGACAGGAAGGATTTCGTCACGCTTTTCGAGACAATGAGGTAGTGCTGGAACTCGAGGCAGAGTCTCTCGCACCGGGCAATCATCTTGGCAGGCACGCTCGAGGTAGAAGGCAGGTTCGCAAAGAGAAACAGCATGGACAGGCAATCGTCCAGGTCCCGCAAAGCATCGACAAAGGTCGGGTAGCGCTCGCGGACGACATGGTCGAGCGTATATCGGGGTTTGCCGGTCTTGTCAGGTCGCGAAGCATTCCCCTCCAGTCTCTTGGCGTCGCCGACATCTCCCCGCCCCAAGGCCTTGGAGATCTTCTTCTCCAGCACCTTTTGGTCGCGGAACTTTTGCAGCAGCGGCTCATGGAGAAGGTACTGGATGTCCTTGGCGTAGTAGAAGGTCGTTGAAGCCGTGGCCGACTTGGACACCTTCTTCTTGCTTCGAGGCTCGCGAGGATAGATTCCCTTCCAGATGCAGAGCTGACGGAAATCAGGAAGGCTGATTTGCAGTTTTCGAATGGCTTGGTTGCGGGTAACGTAGTTCTTGGCCGCACCGGCCTGGCCCTTTTTTTTTATCCGAGGCATTGTGTTTCAATGTTTGATGCCTTGGCGACAAGATGCGATTGTGTGTTTGTTTTTTTTTTCTTTCGGCCACAGTACGAAAGGGTCGCGGGGCGATTTCCTACCATGCCTATCTTTTTTTTTTTTTGCAGCAGGCTTGAGATTTTATTGCCGTGAACCACCGCCTGGGCCTCCAACTGGGTTGGGTCTAGCGCCGTCTCCATCAGCTGCAAATACATCTCACCGCCCAGCCTGGGGGAGGGACTTGGGGGACATGATGCTTTCATTTCTCGCGGCACAGCTCCGGGAACAGATATTCGCGATACATTCCAGTGTACTCACTTGGCATTAAGGCGCAGTGCTTGGGATTTTTTTTCAAAGGAGATAAAAAAAGGAAAAAAAAAAAAAAAAAAAAAAAAAAAAAAAAAAAAAAACACAGAGAGTAGAGTGTTGGTGCGCAATTTGTTGCAGCCGATCTCCACAGTGCGACGAAGCATTACACACGCCACTGACCACCTACAGTCGCACCAATTCATCGAGCCCTAGGCATTGCCATGAAAGGCACTCTGCTTCACCAAGTATCGTCAATGTAGCATCAATCGTCAGTCGTCTTCGGGAACGAACCTTGTGCGCTACGCATTCCAGGGTCCCTTCAACTTGCGAGCGTCTCCTCCCACTCACTCCCACAAGCCTCCTCCTCCTCCTCCTCCTCCATCACCTCCGCGACTGCAACCAACTGCAACGTCCACCGCAACCACCACCACCTTTCGGCCCTGCAGAAATGCCATGGCATCCACCATGACACCACGAGGCAAAGCTGGCCTGTACGTCAGCGCCGCGCTTCTCCGATTGCTCCTCGCCGTTGCATTCCCCGGCCTGCCAGACCTGTTGACGGGGCGCGTCGAGATCTCAACCCCCGTCACCAGCTTCAAGCGATGTAAGCGGGAGGCTTTCTCGTCCGCCCTTGCCACTCCTCTCTCTCTCCCTCCCTCCCTCTCTCTCTCCAGTAGAGTCGGCGGCGGCGGCAGCTGCTACATATGAATTCTCTTCGCTGACACCACGGCAAAAAGTACAGGAAGGATTGTTCCTCTACAACCACAATGTCTGGCCCTACGACGGCGGCGTCTTCCACCAGGCCCCTCTCCTCCTCCCTCTCTTCTCCCTGCTCCCCGATGTCAGGGCCTGGCCAATCTTCACGTCCGCCTTGTACATCCTCGTGGACGTCATGAGCGCAGATGCGCTCTCGAGAATCGCCGACTCGGGCGAAGCTGGACAGTCGAGGCTCTTTTCGTCGCCGCGGAAGGGGAAGCGAGCCTCTGGATTGGTTGTCGCGGCGGCGTATGTGTCTGCCTCCGATTTTCTCCTCTGCGCAACGATGGGAAGGGAAAAAAAAAAAAAAAAAAGGAAACATTCAACTAACACCTCGTGCGTGTGACTCATAGGTTTCTCTTCAACCCCTTCACGATAGCAAGCTGCATCGGCCGCACAACCAGCGTCTTCACCACATGCGCCATCCTGCACGCCGTGTCGCGCGCCGTGACGGGCTCGGCCTTGAAGGCCATGATGGCCCTCTCCTTGGCCTCGTACCTCTCCATGTACCCGATCCTGCTGCTCCCGCCGCTCATACTCCTCGCCCACGACCGCCAGCCCGACGGGCGCCGCCCCAGAAGCAGCCTCGTCTTCGCCGCCAAATGCGTCGCCGTCACGAGCGCCTGCCTCGCCGCCCTCCTCGGCATGTCCTACCTGCTGACCAACCAGTCGTGGGCCTTCCTGGCCCGCACGTACGGCATCCAGCTCACCCTCTCGGACCTGACGCCCAACGTCGGCCTCTGGTGGTACTTCTTCATCGAAATGTTCGACTCCTTCCGCGCCTTCTTCCTCGCCGTCTTCTGGCTCCACCTCACGGCCTACGTGGGCGGGCTCTCGATCCGGCTCCGCACGCAGCCCCTGGCCGTGCTCACCATCCTGCTCGGCATCCTGTCCATCTTCAAGCCCTACCCTGCCGTCTCGGACACGAGCCTGTTCCTGGCCATGCTGCCCCTCTACTGGCACGTCTTCCCGCTGATGCGATACACGTACTTCGCGTCGGCGACGCTCCTCTACGCCACCTTCCTCGGCCCGGCCTTCTACTATCTGTGGATCTACGCGGGGAGCGGCAACGCCAACTTCTTCTACGCCATCACCCTGGTGTGGAGTCTGGGCCAGAGCCTGCTGGTCACGGACCTGACCTTTGCGGTGCTGCGCGACGAGTGGGAGGTCGAGAGGCCGGAGATGGTTGGCAGGGAAGTCAAGCAGATCTAAGACAACAAGGGAGTGTGGGGGGCAACCTAGGTACCCAGTATGTACGTAATGTGTAGGTACGCAGCGTCCAGTGGTGCATAGAAAGAAGAAAGAAGAAAACAAAGAGACATGGCAACAATGCAATACAATAGATTTAAAATACACAAAATACACGCACAATGGACGGACGAGTCTAGTATAACTGTTGTATTTGTATAATGAGTCCCAACAAGAGACAACACATAACATGGGGGGTATCTTGGCGTTTCTTCTTCTTCTTCTTCTTCCCTCTCATACCAATCTGATTCTGACATGTCCTCAGTCCACCTCCGAGTCGACGTCAACCAGACGCCCACTGGCAGATACATGCCCAGCGGGCTCATACGCGCCCATTGCGCTGTTCAGCATGGAGCCGAGGTCCCCAAACTGGCTCAGCTTGCTCCCCTGCTGGTGCTGGTGCTGCTGGTGCAGCAGCCGCCGCCAGATCTGCGTCCTGGACCCAAACGGCCCCAGACTCCTGTACAGCTGCAGTCCGTAGCCGACCGCCGCGCCCGTGACCAGGAGACCCATGGCCATGATCAGGGCTCTGCGGTCCAGGCCCGTGATGCCGGCTTCACGCCGGTATCGCATCTCGTCGGCGTAGTGCTCGCCTATGCTGGGCATGTTCCTGACAATGGAGTCGGCCACTCGGGCCGCCGACTCGAGGAGCGTGGTGGGGTTTCGGCCAAGAGGCACGACATCGCGGCACCGGGCGGCGCGGACCCATTCTCCGACGACGGCGAGCCGTGGCGTTCCCGCGTCCATGTAGTCCCTCAGGAAGGGCCGCGGCACGGGTGGCACCGTCATCAGAGCCAGGTATGCGTAGGCCAGGCAGTCGGCCGAGGTTGGGGCCTTGCGGTTGGGGAAGAAGCAAGGAATGGGGCCTTGGTCGGCTTGGCTGGCCATGAGGGCGTTCAGCACAGACAGGCAGTCCTCCGCCAGGGAGGACAGCCTGATGGCGGCGGCCTGCTCGGGCGTCATTTCCCCCCGGACCGTCGGCTTCTTCGTCCTCGCGGGCAGGTGTCTGCGGAACGTCTCGGGGAGGGCGTCGCGGCCCGCCGTCAGGTGCAGGCCGCCGTTGGGGTCAAAGTCGGTGTCGAGCTCGGCCAGGCCCAGGTGTTCGGCCCGTCCGATGGCCTCGGCGCGTATCAGCGGCGGCAGCGTCCACGTCAGGGGGAAGGGCAACAGCGAGCTGTATGCGGGTCTCGTCGTCGTCGACCAGTTCGCGGCCGAGACGTATAGGGACAGGTAGACGAGGGGCGCGGCATTGGCGGTCAGGAACGCGCAGTAGGCCGTCGCATCGGCCTGCTGGGCAGGGCTCAGACCCTCATGCGTGTCGTGATTGTTGCTGTTGCTGTTTTTTTTGTTGTTGCCGCAGCGCGCACGTCGCTTCGTGTCGTACTCGACGATGGGGAGGTAACCGCTCGTCCAGCGCCCGTTGTGATTGAGGGCGGGCAGAAGATCTGCAGGGATGGAAATTAGCGAGAATGAAGCAGTTGGAGGCGAGCCGAAAAGAAGAAAAGAAGAAAAGAAAAGGCGTGGCATACTTACTCGATGGGCTGACGGATGGATCATTGCATGGTATGATGCGCCAAACGTCGTCGTCGTCGTCGCCGCCGCCGCCGGGAAGCGCATTCTGCATGTAGAGTAAGAGGGCGAGACATTCCGGGTCGATGGACGGCAGACCAAAGGCCGGACCCCAGATGTAGACGTCCAACATGGTCGAGGACAGCTCGTCGGCGCGGGGGAGGGAGTCTTGATGGTCACCAAGATGCAGAATGGGCGTCGGTATCTTATCTGGACATGTGTTGGAGGTTTGGTTGGGTCAATAGTATCTGATGGCTGCGTGCGGCGCGCGCAAGTGGCACTGTGAGGTGCTTGAGTGGGGCAAGCAGGGCGCGAGTGCGAAAGTACCTACTAGGTACCTAGGTACCTACCTACCATACAGTGGGGTGTGGTATGCGAAGGAATACATTCCGCATTTCATCAAGCACCGAGAGACTTGGAAGAGCCAAGGCCGACTCAGTCGAAAGACATCGACAGAGTGAAGAGGAGAGGGGGAAAAAAAAAAAGAAGAGAGAAAAAGGCAACATTTGCAGCTTTCGCCCCCCAACTTCTCTGCTGCCCTGACCCCTTGCCGATAAGGACACCGGAAGAGAAGAAAGAAAAAAACGTCGAGCATTAGGTACATAGGTACCTACCTACCTAGGTAGGTACCTACTGCCTACCGCCTGAGCTAGAACATAGCAAGGCTACAGATGCATCATCATTCTCTCGACAGAGGCGGTTTAACCTTGAACGATGAATGTACAAAGACTCGCATTCAAGGCTACCGTACCTGCTTTGCGTACGAGGGACCCAGGTATGTTCTCATCCAATTCACACAGTCGAGCAACGTCTACAGAAATCATTTGCCCATGGGAAAAGTATTTTTATGACTATGTATATATACTCATGTATAAATAGATGCATACATTCATGTATTTATAGATACATATACTCACGCATTCATAGCTGATGCCTCGCGAGCCCGGCGTGCACATACGGCAGAACCCAGACCCAGACCCATGCACAACCGCATCCCTCCCCCTCACGCCTCCATCTCCAGACTCCGCATCATCCAAAAAAAGCAAGTCGATTCAAAAAAAAAAAAAAGCAAAGCCGAAACAAACAACACTCCCCCCTGAGCTCAAACCATTCATGAACCCAACCCCACAAACAACCAAGCAAAACAACACCAGCTCTTGAACAAAAGTAAGTTGAATAAAGATACACTACCTTTCGCAACGGTTTCATCCGTCCCCCTCGAAACTGCCCAAGCACACACACACACACACACATATACACATATACACATATACGCATATACACGCACGCACACACATACATACACACACATACATACATACATACACCCACTAATGCGACTCCTGAAACAGAAGCCACACCGGCGAACAGCTCTCCGCTCTCCGCTCTCCGCTCTCCGCTCCCCGCTCTCTCCGCGCCGCCAAAAACAAAAGGGGAACAACAGACTTTGCGCCAGCCACGGTCCACCGCCGCCGCCCCGTTTGTTCCGCTCCCCGTGCCCAGGTCCAGAACGGACCGCATCGTGGGGAAGCCGTGAGGAAAAAGGCAAAGCGGCCGTCGCAAAGGCGTCCCGCTGGGAGGTCTGACCGCTGCGACGGGTTTTAGTATCTCGTTTGCGTGTGGAATGCACGCTGGAGACGACGTTGCCAGAGAGCGAGCGAGCGAGGTAGGCATGGGAGTAGGCATGGGGGTGGTTTGATAGGGAGTATGGCCCCATTCAATAGACTTGTTGGATGAATATGAGCCAAGGGCGAAGTCAAAGAGCCAGAGGTCTTTTTACTCGGGATCAATGGCAGTGGTCAAGCGCTAGCATGGAGCCATTAGGTGGCCGGCTTGTGTGGGCGAGGTGCTTCTGGTTGTACGGATCGCAGTATATTGGGAATGTCCAAATAGCAAGGAGACAAGAAACTACTATGCTGCTATGCGTCCCATCATAAAAACTTCTTCGCAGTATGATTTCCACGACCACGTCTCGAAACGAGCTTGGTAAAGTCCATCTTCATCAGTGCCATTCCTTCCATTATCCATTCCCCCCCTTCAAGATGCGACATGCCTGCCGTCGACATCCTCAAAAAACGTATATCGTGTGCATCAAGACTGAAACTTGTTGCGTTGCCCTCAAGCCTAAGAAAAAAGGAAAGGCGGTGTTGGAAAAAAAAAGACGTGAAATAATTATGTAAAAAGGGTATAAGATCGATCCGTGCTTCCTAGGGCGATGGAGGCTGGTTGCAGAGAAAGAAGATTAAGTGCGAGCAACATGCCATCGCGGCAGCCAGCGCAAGACGAGATGAGACAAATGCCTGTGGAGAAGTAGGCCAACATGCGAACGTCGAAACGGTATTGTGAGCATTCAACAAGGCCTGCCAAGTCGACGAGATTTAACTGCAATTCGAAGCTGAGCGCTGCTGGACCATCGCTATCGTGGTTCTCCAATTGCAACCGCCCGCTGCACTGCTGTCTTGGGTTGGCAGGACCAGTGAAGAGACGATTGACTGCGCTCACGAGAGGCAGCGGGATGGGTCCATCGTGAGTTGAGGTGACGGGAGTAAATCGTGGATCAGATATACAGGCGGGCCACGACGTGGTCAGTGTGTGATGCCGTTGGGGTGATTTGTAGGAGTGGTTTTGCTGTTCCCCGTCGACATGAACCGGGTGCCGAGATTGAGTATCGAGAGATTCCAGAATGGCCGTGCAGATGTCGTCAAAACAGGTTCAGATCAAGGCTCTAACCACGCTTAGGCAGAGGTGGAAGAGGTCCGGTGGGTGGTGGCCCGGGGCAGGGAGGAAGCTGAGAAGGCATTGTGGTGGTTTGGAGTGCTTGGCTTTTGGCTGCAAGATGGGTTGGTCGTCCCGAGATCAAGGTCAAGGACGAGAAGAGGAGAGAGCAATTGAGTGAATCTTGGGGATGTAGACTGATGCTGCTGTAGAGTTGGTTGGGATGCGATTGACGAGATCGAGGGAGGAATTGAACCGTGGGCGGGCCGATGCCTTTATGTATTCCCAATGTCTGGAGATTCTCTCAATGTCAGAGACGGGCAATCTGAGCATCATCCAGACGCCAAGGAGCCAAGGTGGCCGGGGGGGTGTGGGGGGAAGGGAGGACTGGCGAAAAGAAAGGGAAAGGGGGGGGGTGGCTGTACGTTTGCATTCATTCCGGACTGTAAAGCCCTGTACCCGTGGATGAAGTACCTGAATCAGGGCACTTGCCAGTGGCCACTGGCCCAGATCCAGCCTTCTCGGGGGTTGGTGATTTGCGGTCTTGGGGGTGGAGAGGGGGGTGTGTGTGTCTGTCCGGGTTGCTCATTGCTGACACCCACACCGCAGCTGGGGCGTGCGGACAACAAGCCATTCCCGGCCACTCAACATCAAAGACTGGCGAGACTGGTCAGGTACACCCGGCTAGTGCGGATGCAGTCCCACCTGGCCGATGAGTGACGCCGGGCCCCGCAAGTGAAATTGAAACATTGAAGGGCAGGTGCTGCCACTGCTGGGAGCGAGCAGTGGGAGAAGCCCACCCCTGTGCTACCCCTTTCCGACCGTCCGAGCCGTCCAACGCCTGGTCCTGCCTGTTGGGCCAATTTCGACTGACATGATGACATCTGTCAGATCACACGGCAGCGCTTTGCAGCACGTTGCCGCATGATGGAACGTCTGAATGGCCTAACCCTTTGCGAGCCCACTGCCTTGCTTGCCCACTGCCTTGCTTGCCCCGTGCCCCGTGCCCCGTGCCCCGTGCCGTAAGTTCCGTAACCACCGCAATCAGACATGCGCAGCAGCCTCTGCCAATCAAAAAATCACGTCCACAGGCCCCACTCTTTGGAAGCTTCGTGGAAGCTTCCTTCGAGGCCACTTTTTTTTTTAGGGTCGCCGTCTAGCCTGTCTGGCTTTTTTTTTTTTTTCAAACGAGGTTCAAGCTCCCAAGTAATATCTATCCGTAATGGAGGTTCCATACGGTACTGCATGCATCGCATACTAGAATCTTAGATGCTCCGGAAGTCGCACAGAGCGGGGCGGGACGATTTGCGGCTTGCCAAGAACAAAATGAAGAACAAAAAGAAAATTCTACAGTTGTCGGTCGGTCCTCGGATGACTCACGACGCTGTCCTCGAAGTCTCGAGTGGCCTCACTCTCACTCGAGTACCTCACTCGAACGGGGCTTACGCGCCAGGGGGGCCTCGTGCGCCGGAGCGGGCAAATACAGCATTTCGCTGCCTGTAATAGCCCGCCCCAACAGTTTCCCGGTGCACGACAGCATTTTGTAATTGTTTGTTCCAGATTCTCAAACAACGCACACGTTGTGCGAAAATCCCTGCAGGCACTGGATGACAGGGGCTGTGATCCGGGCGGTTGCCTTATCAGCTGAAAGAGATATCCAAAAAAAAAAAACAAGGAAAAAAAAAAAAAAGGGGAGGTCACCTGGCCATATGTCTGTCACGGACTGAACCCTGGTCCGCCGCGCCGTTGTCGTTGTCGTTGCCGGCCTTGCCGTCTTGCTGATTTGTTGTTGAGTTTGACTGCATCATGGCCAGGTGGCCGACTTGTCGACATGCTACAGGCTGACAGCCCAAATTGGTACCCAAACGTCTCGCCCAAAGCGTCATGATCCCTCTTTCGTTATCGGGATGAGCGGGGGAAAGTGTACACATGTGCAACAAGAGAGAAGGCCGCAGCCTGGTTTTGGACGCGCCGCTGTGTAACAGAAGAAACATGCGTCGTGTGACTTACATGGCGATGTTTCGGCTACAGACAGCGCCTGGTGATGTCTCCCGGTGCCCTGCATCGTTCCTTTTCTCTTTCTTTTTTTCTTTTTCGTCTTGCATTTCCGTTTCACTACGCCACAACAACAAAAATCGGAGTGCCCTCGGGCTTTGAACAATAGATATCTACCAATGGTAATAAAACCAGATGATAGCTATGTCCGCCACCACCCGTCACCTGATCAAGTATTGCCTCCAGCCAGAAGTGACAAAAGGGGAACGTCGGTCTGGAAGCCCGGCGTCCCTGCCCGAAACGCCAATGATTTGCATGTTCCGCCAAGCTGGGTTGGCGAACCCCGTCGTTCCAGACGAAAATCCCGACATGTGCAAGCATGGAGACGATTCGCGGGCAATTGGGGAAAGAGATGTGGAGGGGCCACCATGAAATCATAAGGGGCTTCTCCTGGAGGGAGCCGGCCGGGGTTGTCCATTCCGAATCCGAAAAGAAGAAAATATTTTTTCCAGACAGGCGCGATTAGCCTATAGTCGTCCGGCAAGCCAAGCGTGTCAGGACTCAGTGGCATTGCATTTGTTTTGCCTGGTCTTCAAAGCAATCTCGGTACGTTACTCAACGCTCTTGCAGGGCACGTATCCACTTGTCCTGTTGCATCTTTTCGTTCTCTCTCGGAAATCGGCTCATGTCAGGAACCCGGCTTGAATGAGAAGGGAGAAAAGGGGGGCGCAACTGCCAACCAACCAACACGCAAATTTGTCAGGGTCTGCGTCATACACCCCTCTGTTGATTGGTCCGCATCCCACGTGTGCGCAGCTTTGGCGGGCGGCAGGGTGGGTGGGAATGAAAGAAAAGGGGGCATTGAGGCTTTCATCTATTGGAAGAATTAAACCTGTTTTTTTTTTTTTTTTTTTTTTTTTTTCACAAGAAAGCTCCTTTTCTTCTGTCGAATCACACCGCACGTTTCATCCAAACATGCAATTGCATGAATCAAGATGGACAAAACCCATTCTCAGCGCAACCGTTTTCGTTGTCGATGATGACGATGATGATGTCGTTTGTGTTCATTTGCCACGCGTGGCTTGCGGCTTTGCGCTTTGCGAGTGCGGAGTACTTCGATGGCATTCTCGGAACGCAACAATGCAATGTGGTAATTTTTGTGGAAATGATGTCGGACAAGGATGAAGGCAGTGCCCGACCATCTTCCTGTGACCTGGCTAACTGGAGACTGACTGAATTGCCTTGTTTTCTGCGCCTTTTTCGGCTGTCCGCCCGAAAGACTCGGCTCTCTCGGCTTGCCTTTTTTTTTTGGAAATAAAAACCTATTAATTGTTCCGCCAAAGCCGGCGGCGCCGCAGCCGGTGGTGCACTCGAGTATTGCGCAATACAATACCAGTTTGAGGGGCTGGTGGGTGAGACATTGACCCTAATGAATGCCCTCGGTCCAGGATGTGTAATAAGGTCACGAGTGTTGAGTGTTGACAGGCATCGCAAGAGACAAAGGTCCTGACGAAGAGGGTCTTCAGGAAGGGTTTGACGAAGATTCTGATACTCGTGATAAAGGTCCATAACGGAAGGTGGACAGCGTAGCCACAAGCTTGGTGCTATTCAGAGTGGGTGCTCGAATGCCGTGACACACAAAAAAAGCAATAATCCCTCGCTGCATCGTCGCACCGTGTCACCCAAAACGGTGTGGGGTTGATGAGGTCAAGGGTGAGAAACAACAAAGCGCACAGTCGCCTGTAATTGGGGAAAGAGAGACGGCGTTCTTACCGCGCGTTCGGGGATGTTTCTCATGATCAGACCATTTGTATGCACGTACTCACCCCCAATGGAAGCGTCATCATGTCGCGGTGCAAAAAAACAGGCCATCGGGGAAAGGTGGAAAAAAAAAAAAGCCCACTTTGTAGGTACGGTACCGCACCCGGATTTGTTGGCCGATGATGAGCTGATGAAATGGCGCTCCTCACGCAAAGACATGACTCATGTGGTTTATTATCATCATCATTTTCCCCTTTTTTCCGCCAGTGTCTAAAGGCAAGGACGTCGGACCAACGCCTTCATTCCTGAGCCGGCCAGTCGGCGTATAGCAGCAAAAATGATCCGTGGGTTTCCGCCATCCTTTGTGTCTGCGGCGTTTGCATTTTTTCCGGCCGGTCGATCCCCTCCACGAAAAGAGGAAAGAAATGTGCCACATTCTGAATTTCTGACCGAACACTGAACCCTGAACCCTGAACAGAACCTAGTCTCTTTTTTTTCCTCTTCTTAGCGCCAAGCCACAGCAAGCCTGCCCACGTTGTCAAAGAGGGGGGAAAAGGGGACAGAAATCATGGGGAGCGGGCTCACTCAATCACCAATCCGGACTGCCAATCGGCAAACAAACCCGAGCTGTTCGGAGTGGGGGATTGATATCTCGGAACCTAACACAATTCGTCCGAGCAAGTCAATTGCGCCTCTGGTATGTTATTCTCGTGAACGCTCTACGTTTTCTTTTCTTTTTTTTTTTTTCAAGGAAATGTCAGTCAGTGTACACACGATACGATACACCATGGACGTGCGTGCGAAGAAATCCCCAGGATGAACAAAAGAGAGAGGGAGAGAGAGGGAGTGAGAGAAGCATGTGTTGTGTGCACATCAACGGGTGGTGGCACACAGCTGCGAGGGGAGGGGTGATATCAGAGATCTGTATGACGTGTATGACGTGATTTCTTTCATCATAAAAAAGAAAGGCCTTTTTGCTTGGAATCGCCTAGACTGCGACTGCAGGGGATTGCACAACGTGCACGCTCCTGAAACGCGACTTTTCGTCTCACAACACACAGAAAAGAGACATAGAGTCTGGGTTGCGGGTGTGCCAGCCTCGTTAGGCAAGGTCCGTCTCAATCCGAGTTCAACTGAGCAGAACGGCGTAGGAAGTAGTTTGCGTGCAGCGGAAAATCATCGATGAATACAAAGAAATATGAATACACAAGAAAAAGAGATGATGATGACGTGAGATGGAGATGAAGATGAAGATGAGAGACACCACGTTGCAACCCGCGCCGGACCACAGATCACATCACGAGTGACCCGGTGCCGCCATTGCCGCCATTTGCGACCTTGAAAAGAATGCATGGGAATTTTGATGGGACGATGGCGTCTTTTCTCCTCCGAACGCTTGAACTTTGTGTCTCTACCCCGGTCTTGCCATTTTTGTGTCTTTGCTCTCACTTCAACGTTGTTTTACGTGAGTGGCCTTATCTTCATGAGGCCTTATCTTCATGTACCTTTTTTT
>SRQA01000810.1:0-16151 GCA_018360365.1 Claviceps citrina | reverse complement strand
CTCCCCCCCCCCCCCCCCAATCTACGTACTTGTCTCGCCATCGACATGACCTGCCTGGAGCATGGCGGCGAGCATATCCCACTTGGCGGCATTTGCATCGCTCGTCGCGCGCGCCACGCCCCGCAGCCCGCTCCAGATGAAGCTGACCAGCCTGTCAGTCTCCGTCTTGATGTCCCTCAGGCGCTCTTCGTACGACCTCCCGGCCCCGGCCCCGGCCTCACCCTCACCCTCGCCATCGTCCAGCGCGTCCGCCACCCCGCTCCTGATGCGTTCCAGCCTGAGCGCCAGGTCCAGCACATCCAGCATGCACTCGCGGATCGGGGTCAGCCTGCTCCCGAGGCAGGCCTGGTCGGCCATGGCCTTCAATGCCCTCTCGTGGGCGGCCATCAGCTCGTCCATGTCGCCGGCAGAGGCGAGGTCTCGCCCGAGCTGGGCCTTGAGCGGGGCGAGGACAAGCGTGGTCAGATAGGTCTGCACCGTGGTGCAGAACCACAAGAGTTTGACGCGTGTCGAGTAGAAGACGGCCGTGGCATTCCAGTTGTCGTGGTCTGTCCAGTAGTTGTCGAGGATTTTTGGTTTGTGGAGCGCGTGTGTTGCGCGCCTGAACTGGAGAAGAAGCGTGAAGAGGGACTGGTAGTGCTCGAGGCTGTCCGTCGTCAGGACCATCTGCAAGGGCCACGGAGCTCGGTAGTCCACTCTGATGCTGGCCAGAGCCGTCCTGACCGAGTTACGGGCCTTCATGGGCTCGGGTTCCTGCTGTCCTGGCCCTGCTGCTACGCCGACGGCCAACCGGCCGGGGTCGACGATGGACGCGAAACAGTCCTGGGCTGCTGCTGTCAATGCGTAGCGATCCGACCAGTCGGTCCTCAACTCGTCCAGTTTGCCAAAGAGGCCCTCCGAGAAGGCGGCGGAAGTCGAACCGTTGGACATGAGATACACCTCTTGCAGAGTGTCCAATGTGGACGAGAGCGACCAGTCCTCGAAGAGAGAGGCTCTCAGTATTGTCGACGTTGCCCGGTACTTGCTCTGGATCCATCGGTCAAAGGCAATATCAAAGAGCTCCGAGAAGGGCACTAGTTCTTGTCCAGCTGGACACATCGAGTCGTAGTCCAGCGGTGGCTCAGCCCTCTGCTTCGATGAAATGGCCGCCTCGTGCTTGCCCAGCAGCTTGAGCACGACGACATTTTTCCCAGCATTGTATATATTTCCGACTGCGGTTCGCAGGAAACAGGGGGCATGCAGAGCTCCGTCGGGCGATTTGCGCAGGTAATACCGGTCTTGCCAGGTTTTGCCCGGGGGCGTGTGGGACGACGCCTCGGCAACAAAGAACAGGTCGCTGGCTGACAGCAACTTCCCCTCGTCCATCCAGAGCCGGATCGGCCTCAGATAGACTCGAAAGCACTCGGAGAAGATGCGAGCAAAGAACTCAAAGAGGCGAGATTGGCCACTCAACTGCGCGAGGCACGATTCCTCAAAAACCAGCTCCAGATACCGAAATGGGGTCGGTTCTGGCTCCGACTCGATTCGCGACACCAACTCGGCCAAGGAGTAGAGTGGATCGAGCCATGCCACCAGCTCCGTCTTTGTCCTGACGAGACTCAAGACAACATCACTCGCAGGCGCCGTCAGCTGCTTCTGCAGGTCGGAAATATACATGTCCAGCTGCCGTAGCCTGTCTGAGATGCAGTCCTGAAACGCTTGCAGGTGAGGCACGTCCTGGCGATCTCCCACAAATTGCCTCAGCGTTCGTAGATGGGCGCCATGATCCGAGAAAATCTGCATCATGGCCCTGAATGGCTCCCATTCCATATTCTCAAGCTGGAAGGAGGGAATGGCAATACCGGCGGGGCTGAACAGGGTGTTGTCCAGTCCTTGTAGCATAAAGAGGACATCTCGGATCACTTGTATCTCCGAGACGGCAAGCTTTTTTGTTTGCCTCCAGGACTCCTCCGATGTCCTGTTGCTACTTCTCCATCTCTGCGACGCTTGAACTTGCTCGAATGCGATCCGGTCTTCGGGCTGAATTACGTACGATAGCGCAGCTTGTGTGTCTCCCTCTCCATCTTCCCCAACGGGCGAAGTCGCATCTGATTCAACGGTTGAGTTTTGCTCGAAGACTTGGTCATCCGAGTCGTCGCTGTAGTCGATGCACCTCCATACTTCCTTCTCTTGGTCCCAGCCGTCTTCCCTGGCGATGTCCTCCCAGCGCAAGTTCACCGTGGCTGTGTCAGCATTAACCCTCGGCGGTTCGAGGTCATCGAGTCGGGATTTAAACGTTGGTTGGTCAGACAGCGCCAAGAACAAATGCAGGATTTCAGGATACCATCTTGACGGGTATGTCTTCAGCGCGTCCAATCTTTCGCACAAAGCATCGGCCAGGTCGTCTCGATTGTTCACACGGAAACGCTCATCCAGCCCGAGCAGCGCCTTTTCTATCTCGAAGTGGTTTGTTTGGAGGAAAGTGTGTGACCTGAGCTTTCTCGATACAGCATCGCCCAATTCGTCGAGGCTTCGCGTGCGTGTCTACCAGAATCATCAGCACCAAGATCCGCATCTTTTCCGTCAATACCATTTCCATAGACGCCTATTCTGGCTTCAATCGACCTACCAAGGATGAAGCGGATGCTTCGATGAGCTCACGAGTGAGAGCCCCCAGCCGTGATGCAAAAGCCATGTCGGGCAATGGCTTCCATCTTTAGCAGCCTATGGGGAGAACATCGGTTGAAATGGCATCAATCATGGCCGAGTCCAGGTACTTTCAGGTGCATAGTAGGTAGTTTGTTGTTGTGAACGACGTTGTTTGGTCTCACCAACTGGCAACTGGCAACAGACGAGGCATGTGAGTGGGGATTTCGGTTTTAGCGTGACCAGGTTGGCATCAGATGCAAGCACACGGCAGGCAAGCCAAGCAAGCCAAGCAAGCCAAGCCCCCTTTACTTACTACGCAGCCAGACCCATTTACGCGCCGTCGTCCATGACGAACATCGTCCGCGTCTGACGCTGCGCTCGAGCTTCGCGCCCTCTGAGACGAAGTCCCGATTCCGAGCCTGTAAATTGGCCGACCGAATCAGCGACTCCCGAGAAATCACCAGCTGTCATGGCCATGGCACGACCCGTTCGAGTTCTTCTGTTCGTCGCGGCCGCGCTCTGGTGTCTCTTTCTCTATCAGATTCTCCGTCCCTCATCAGGACTGCACGGCCCAGGGGAACGATATGTCAATTTCGAAAGAGACCCCAATCTAGACCGTTCGTCCCTCAAGCGATTCCCGTTCCACGCCGATCAACACACAAACATACATGTCTGACGTTTTCTATGGGCTTGCAGCTACGGGAGAACCGCCGGGGGTTCTCGTTCGCCCTTCGGCCAAATATGCGCCTGACGCCGTCGATACCGATCGCATCAATGCCACCCTTCTTGCGCTCGTGCGGAACTCAGAGGCCGATGACATGGTCTCGTCGATGCAAGACCTGGAGCGGACATGGAACCACAAGTTCAACTACCCATGGACCTTCTTCAACGACGAACCCTTTTCAGAAGAATTCAAGCAGAAGACCCAGGCCGCGACCAAGGCAAAGTGCAACTATGGTATGTCGAAAACGACTTTGGAATTCGAGCAAGGCTGCCATCGATCGGCGGCCTTTGGTCTGGTCTTGCTAACAAGTCTTCAGAGCTGATTCCAAAGGAACATTGGGCAACTCCATCTTGGATTGACCAGCAACTGTACGAAGAGTCCGCGTCTATGCTCGAAAAGGACGGCGTTCAGTACGCCAAAATGGTTTCCTATCATCAGATGTGTCGGTGGAATAGCGGCATCTTCTACAAACACCCGGCACTTGAACACGTTCGATGGTACTGGCGCGTCGAACCAAAAGTCCACTTCTTCTGCGACGTCGACTACGACGTATTCCGCTACATGCAGGACAACAACAAGACCTATGGCTTCACCATTATGCTCTACGACGAACCCAAAACCTTGCCGACCTTGTGGCCCGAGACGGTCAAGTTTCTGGCCGATCATCCAAATTATCTGCACGAGAACAACGCTGTTGAATGGCTCACAGATGGCCAGCGCAGACCGGCACACAACAAACGTGCTCAGGGCTTCTCTACCTGTCATTTCTGGAGCAATTTCGAGATTGCCGACATGGATTTCTTCAGGAGCAAGCCCTACGAGGACTACTTCAACCACCTTGACCGAGCCGGTGGCTTTTTCTACGAACGCTGGGGCGATGCCCCTGTTCACAGCATCGGCGTTGGATTGTTCGAAGACAGAAACAAGGTCCATTGGTGGGTGCCCGTGTTCCTGATTCAGCTCTTTGTTCTGGTCCGACTGATTGACTTTTTTGATTCTTTTTTTCCTCTCCCCTCTCTCTTTTTCTAGGTTTCGCGATATCGGCTATCAACACATTCCGTTCTTCAACTGTCCCAATTCTCCCAAGTGCAGTGGCTGTGTCACGGGTCGACTGACTGACGGCGAAGCGTTCCTCCATCATGAAGATTGCCGGCCCAACTGGTTCAAATATGTCGGAATGGGCTAATACCGGCTGGTGTCACACTTGGCCATCCACGTGCGCTAGGCATTCTTTGTTTCATCTGCTTGATTGAGACATTCAGCATGAGCCATTTCGCACCAGTGTTTTCAGGAGCAACAAGGTCTGGGATATCGGTGTTTACGGCGCGCTTGCCTAGAACTGTGGCCCCCTGAGAACCACTCGGCTTCTTGAATCTCACACGACCTCACAGCTTGATCCGGGCCGTTTCGTTGTTTTTTTGTGGCCCGCAAATCATGTATTGATTTGATGTGAATGACTTGACGATAGTTGGACACACTGGGGAACTGATCATGCGTAGGGCGGGGGGAAGATGGTGTAAGTCACGGTGCTGGGCTCACTCTCAGATCTACATTACGATAGACGAAATACTGTTACAACTCCTGACGAGCCTCCTACGCAAAATTGGTCGCCCCATCCATCTTCCCTCCACGCCATGCAGCTGATAACACTATCGCGTATTTTCTCACGGCCATCCTTTCCTATCGTCTTCATCTTGAAGTCATACCCGGGCGGTCCCCAGGCCACAGTGAGTTTAGCAACAAGTTTCCCCGTAAGTAGGTCCCAGGCCCACACCCTGCCCTCGCCGTTGTTGCCATTCTCGGCAGGCATCTCGTCGCCGGCCACCACGTATTTTTCCCGATGCCCCAGCAATGACTGAACTCGGATCTCTTCGTTTTTCCGTCTGGGATCGGCATACGCTCGCAGGCAAGTCCCATTATCGCGATCCATCAGTCTTATCTTGCTGTCCAAGGTGCCCACCAGCATGGATCTTCCATCCTTGGCCAAATCCAAGCTTGTGACACTCGCACACATGACATCCGTCGTGCATTTTCCCATTCTGACATCGTAGCTCCGAACGCGGCCGTCAACACTACCAGTCACAACCTCTGGGCCACGAACAGCCAGGCAAGTAATTGCGTCACGGGCCTCATCGAGTACCTGTATAGGTTTCACGCTGCCACTCTTCACATCCCATATCCGAGTAGACGTGTCAAAGCCGCCACTCACAACCAACGAGTCCCCATCGCCGGCGAACCGCACACAGTTGATTCGTGCAGTGTGCCCATGAACGTTGCCGCCAAATCGTCTCGTCGTCACCGCTGTGGCGACATCCCAGAGGAAGACGGCCCGATCACCGCCTCCGGATATGAACTTTTCGTTGTCCGACGCTACGTCGAGGCTGAGGACTTCGTATCCATGGGCTGCGTAGGTCTGGATGAGTCGGCCCTGTCGGGTGCCGGAAGCTTTCCCATTAGATGGTGGCTCGGGGAAAGTATTGTCAGGGAATGGGTTGTAAAGCCGGACTGCACGATCCGCAGATCCCGTCAAAATGTAAGAACCCGGCGTTGCTGAGTACTTCACGGCATGAACGGGGCCTAGAGAGCATATCGCCCGAATTAGTTTCGCTTCGATGTTCTGTGTTGTTCGAGGAGCGCTGAGCCGACGCACCAGTTGAGCCAAGCAGGTAAGCCGCAGGTGTATCTGGAAAACTCATTCTTCAGCGCACACGACCATGACGCCTTTTCAGATGGCAAGGTCGAGTATCTCTCTCATTGCGAACCCATTCTTCTTTTTGGCAGGAGGTGGTCGCACCGCAGAAAACGAGACAGGAAGCCCTGGCTGGTGGTGCCTTCTTGCTCTTTGAAATTGATGATGAGCTAAGCGGCCTCTGTCCACCAATCAAGTGACATGAATGATTGAGATCATCTCCAAGCCTATGTCCGTCGCTAATCGTGCCACGCCCCACTTCTTTAGTAGTTCAATTGCATCTCACCACCAAAGGTGGTGCTTATTACCTCAAGTCCTCAACAAACACTACTAGCATAACGGACACTTTTATAGACTAATATAAAAGTAAATTATATAAATTTGAAAAAAATGTAAAAAATATAAATTAAATCTACTATAAATTTCTACTAATTAAGGCATTTAGTCTATATATAAAAGGGTTATTAAATTTCTTGTTTTACCTAAGTGTCCGTTATGCTAATGTGTCCGTTATAGTAATAAGCACCACCTTTGGTGGTGAGATGCAATTGAACCACTAAAGAAGTGGGGCGTGGCACGATTACTGCCACTTCTTTAAAAAGACAAGCATAATTTTCCTCGGAAGACGTCTGAATTCTTGCATTCAGCTTTTCTGCGTCTCCTCTCCTCTCTATTACGGGTATTGATCTAGGTGCAACAGTGGATATATTGTTGGCTATCTGTAACGCAATGTCTCTCGGTAGTCTGGAGCGCCAGATATGCAAGCTTTGCCTGGAAAAACAAAATCATAACGAGGAAGACAGAAAAAAGGTAGGAAGACCGAAGTCATCGTGGGCGAGGATAATTTCCTTCCCGCTCTCATTCGTCACAAACCACCGATGTCTTCGAATATACGATATGGTACAAGTCATGATCATGATTGCGGAAAATTCCCAAAGAGGCCGATCTCGGCCAAGACTTGCATGCTACAGCAGCAATGCACCTCCCATGCACGCAGGTAGCTTTCACCAAATTCCGCGAAACGCCTTTACTAACGAAGTAAACTCTGCACAGGGATTGCTCAGTTGGGGAAGCAATAGATCACGTCCATGTCAAAGGGATACGCCCGCTCCAGTGGCCGATAGATCTGCCATCGAGGCTGCTCAGATTCGTCACCTGAATAATTCCCAACTTCAAAATCTTCGGTGGAGATAAGAAGGCAGCCCTGGTCGCGAATCTGACACAGATTCTGCAAACGTCGGTCTAATAGCTGCTGGCAAACGCGTGCCGGCTCCCAAATGTGAGAAGTGCTATCGACTGCTGTTTTCACCACCCTCATATGGCTGATGGTATCATTAATGGCGCCGAGTGATCCGGTCGAAGACAGAATGTCCATAGCCGTTGTCCCCACCGTGGCCAATGCTGGTGGGGGTGTGGTCAGTATACTTGGTCGAATCCGCAAAATACGATCCAAGCAGCAGACGATATCCACGATACTTCTTGCGTTCTCATGACACTTCTGGAAGTGGCTGGTTCGATATTCAACGGACAACTCGGCCACTGACGAGTGATAGCGATTTAGTAGAATGAGGGCATGGTGACAGAGTAAATGCATGGTCAAAAATGGTCCGACCTTTCCAGAAAAGGCAGCAGACTCGAGGTTAGAGCCATTGAATGACAGGCGGGATGGTAGAGTCGTGTGCCAGTCATGTACTCGTTTGGTCAAGGTACGTATCTGGAGCCCCTCGGCCTTTGAAGCATTGGGCCTATTGGCTAATCGATTAATCGTTGATTGGCAAGATGACCAAATGTGAATCATCTCGACGAAATGGCAGGTGATATCCGACGGTCCCTCGGCCAAGACACTGATACTGGTGTACGGACTGAACACTGGCATGCAGGCGTCAACTTGCTTTTCGAAGCTCTCCGTATCAGACGGCAGTCGTATATATATGTCCTCGCTGTGGATCATCGTCGCGCGCTCCGGGAACAGCGGGCTGAGTCGCTCCAGCATGAACAACGACCAAAAGGTTCGTCTTCTCGCCTCCGCATAACCGGTCCTGGTCATGTCAAAGGGATACTTGGTAAGTGCGGCGTCTGAAGAGTGATCGACTTCCCGGTTCAGTTGCAAGCAAGCACCAGTAGCGATGGCCGATGACACAAGTTCATTCGCCTCCCAGAGCCGAGATGTTGCGATATTATACAACGCCAAGAGTATTCGACTCTGTATCAATTGAAGACAAGGCGCATTCAGAGACTTCTGAGCAAAATACGCAACTTGCGCATACTCGTACGAAATGTGTTTGGGTCCTCCGGACAGAGCGACTCCGCAGGCCAAGACACTATACAGCAGCATCAAGTCCTCGGGGCCCTTCTGGTGCTTGGAGCTGGACGCCCAAGATTTGAAGACGTCTTCCGGAAGAAAACGAATCACGATGGCATTGTCGAAATGTCCAAAAAAACGAGAAAGGACTGTGCTGATTGCCTGAGGATCCGAAACAAATGGATCCATTTGCCACGCTCTGTGTAGGACATCATCTGGGATTTGGGAACAACGAGGAGTGTCTGATGCTGCCCTTTCTGCAGAGAGCAATGACTTGGAATGGTCCATTGACCCGGGCATACCAGCCAAAGGCTCACCGTTGGTTGCATACGAATCTTGTCCAAGTTTGGCCCTTTTATTGGCGTACCCGGTTTCTGAGCACGGCTCATGCAACATGATGCGTGGCGAGACTGGAGAAGAGGTCCGACTTGATGAATGCTGCTGATCATTCTGCCTCGACACACTCCTCGCGTTGTGTTTGCCATCGAGTTCGGCAGGTGGTGTTGACGGAGAAGTGACATTGTGCCCTCCTCTTGGCCTGGGAGATGATGAGTGTCAAGGAAATCGATGTATGAGGAGAATACGACGACTTACGCGTTTTTGAACTTGCAGACTCGGCCGAACTTCTCACACTGAACGCATCTCGGATAGTCTGGGTCGCACTTGATTTTCTTTTCCCTGCAAGTAATGCAGGCAATGGCCAGCCGCTTGCGAGGTTTGCCGGCTTTTGTAACTCCCCAGTGAGCATTGACAGCTTCTCCGTCTATGACAGTCTTGCAATGGCTTCCATCGTCATAAAAATAGCACATGCCCTCGCCAGGGACTTCTGTCGCACGGACAAATCGTGGCAAGAAGTGGGATCCGGTCCAAATCTTGGGCCCGAGGCCATCTTTGGTGGGCACTCCCTCCGAGACGGCGGAGCTGTCTGGGGTCGGCGGTGCGCCGGTGAACGACTGTACCGTTCTGTGCCCCGAGTAATCTCTGTGCAAGTCTTTGGAAGTGGGGAGTTGGGTCCGTGGCCGGTCTTGCGGAGAACGGAACGAAGCATCTCTCGCGCCTAGAGTATAGCTCATGTCAGGATGAGTGGACCACTGGCTGCTTTCGGATTTGGGCCGAGAGTCAGATCTGCTTTGGTGTCCCTCGAAGAACTTGGGAGATTGTGTTCCAGAGAACGGGCGGGTCATGGAGTAGGCATCTTGTCGTGCATCGTATGTGCTACGTGGCTGTGAGACCGGGGGAGACGATGTCGAAGGAAAGTAAGATTTCGCGCCAGACCCGATACTGGGGGAAGGGCGCGGTCGCTCAAGTGGTGACTGCGCAAGATATGGTGTCTCCCTCCCAGCAGCCGGTGCATGAAGAGTTCGGATGGCTGGCGGTGGGCCGAACAGGCTATGTAATGACGGGAGCTGTTGCCGAGAAGAAGAAAACTGGTTACTCGACTGCGGGTGATGCTGGCTGAATGCTCCATGTCCGGTTGCCGTCGATGTGCCGGCACCAGATGGCTTGTCATAGCTGGACATGGGAAGTGATGTTGTGCCTCTGTGGATCCAAGCTTGTTCCGTCGAAGGTGAAGATCGAGAAGAGAGCGAGGAGGTACCGGGGCTCGCCAGCTCGGGCGGGCTGTCTGGGAGAACCAAACGCTGACGAGGCTCGAAAGTTGATAGACTCCCCATTGGGAAGACTGTTGAAAATCGATGTTGTGGTGACCTGGAGCGAGTTCGACAGTGTCGAGCCTTGACCCCCCCCCCCCCCCCAAAACCGTGGGCAGTTGGGCTTCCTCGGGTTAAAACTACTCTTGTGTTTTTCAAGTGCGGGCAGCCGCAAGGTGGTTACGTTGTGCTAATGTTTCTCTCAACACTCTCGGCTGACGCGTGAAGACGATTGGTGCCAACGCTACCGTCGTTGGGAATGGGTTGTGCTTATCAGCCCGATGCCCCTCGCCTTGTTGATGCCAGAGACGGATGTTTGGACTTCATGAGGGAGGGTGCCGATCAAATCGTCCAAGGGGGTTCCGAGACAGCGATTCGTCAAGTCGTCACCATGTATAAGGCAAGGTACGACTTGTGACGGTTTTTTGGGGTGTGGGCTGCTTTTGAGTCGGTAAAGGTTGGACAAGGAATCCATCGACGAATACGTCTGGCAGGCTCCTTACGCAGAGCCGCCCTGGATACAAGCCAAAAGTCCCACGTCGGAGCTGAGCATTGCATATTACAAGCCGGCCCGGGAATGTCACCACAAAGTGCCAGCCAGCGTGTGAGTGCCACAGGCTACATACACACGGAGTAGCCACCGCATGTGTTTTGCCTCTCATACCTACCATCCATGGCTCTGCGGATGCGAAGTGACTTGCGGAAACTAAAGCGTTCCTGGTGTCGGCAGGCATAGATGGCACAGCGGGTAATTGGACTGAGTAGGCAATGGCTTTTGTCTTTTGTTGTGTTGTTTCGGCTAGGGACCCCGCGAGAGGGAGGGAAGGGGGGGGGGGGGGGGGGGTGTCTTGAGACTCGCTCATGCATTACGCGGCCACGTCCTGGTCAGCTGGAGAACGAATACTCCACCGAGCAGGACCTGGCAGGGGAGGGGCGCCAAAGATGAAGATTCTTCTGTGGTTTTTTTTTTTTTCGAATCTAGCGAACAAGGCGTGCCAGACTGCTCAAGAACTTCTGTGAACTTCTGTGAAGTGGACAGACATCTCTCTCTTTGGCTGCTGTGACAAAAAGCGATGCTGTTGGGAGAAGTCGCGGTCAAGTCCGGGCAAAAAGAGCAGCGAGTAAGTCAGTTGCACGCTGCCAAAATGTCAGGATACCAATGACCATGAACGGGGGGCTAAAGGAAAAGTAAACCATCGACTAGCTGCCATTTTATTCAGGAAATGATCATTTTGGAGTAGCCGGCTCATCATACCACGGCAAGCAGGGCATTCGGAGAAGCAGCAACGAGCCGTGTTCGGTAGGTCATCCGGTTTCATGGGAAGAGCGTAGCACGGGCAAGTTACACAGCACAATGCATTTTCGCAGCAGAGGGCCGCCCTGCTGATGCAGCGTCAACCTCGGCCGGGAGACCGCTGATGCACACCAAGAAAGGGATGGGGAACGGAATGGAGACGAAATCTGGACATTTTCCGACGACAAATCACTACTAAAGCCGAGCCGTTTCCCAGGGACATTGCTCATTCGAGGGTCGAGAGCAGGCGGCGGCAGGCAAAAGTCATGGCTTGGAACTTTGGAAGCAAATGAACGGCCCCGGGCCCCGGGATCCAGGATGGTCAGCTGTGGCCTGTGATGACGAACGACCATGATGCGAGAAATTACGATTTCCATTGGTGGACCGTGGTATGATGGTCATTGGTATGACGACGAAAAGACTCGGCTCTGGCACCCTGTCCCCCCACATGACGAACCGGTGGTGCTGAATAATGAAATTGGCCCTGGCTGGGAATCCTGGGATGCGTGGCAGGCTGGCAGCGTGATGCGTGCTGCGTGCTGCGTGGGTGCTGCGTGGGTGCTGCGTGGGCGCTGCGTGGGCGCTGCGTGGGCGAGCCCAATGTTGCAAATCTCCCATCTTACCAACAGAGGACAAAGGTCGGTCTTGGTGGTCCTGGTGGTCTATGCGCTTCTGATGCGACGGGCTTGACGTGAGGAGTCCGGACTGAGGTGACTCGACACGTTACGTCGTCGTCGTCAGGTCGCCCGAGGCAGACAGCCCGGGCCAAGGTACAAGGACTGTACCTACCAGAGGCCACCAACGCACCGCGGCCTGTCTTATCGCGGCCTGGTCTTGGCAGGCGCCATAGAATTGATGAGATGTATCACCAGATTCGACCACTGACCGGGGCGGGACCGGCTGTGCATAGAGTGGAATCCATCCGGGCGGGTGGGGGTGGGACGGGCACAAATTCACAATACGACCTCGAGGGTCTTGATCTTCCATCCAAAAGGTCGCTTACGCAGATGCCGCCGCCTCTCGACGCCCGAGTCCGTCTGTCGAGTCCGTCTGTCGAGTCCGTCTGTGTGCGGCAGAGTCGAGAGCAAAGCCGGCCGTTGATTTCCCAAAGGGGCACCATCTCCGATGACGCCGTTCCTCCATCGCTCGCCACGTTGGAAATTGGTCTGCTCTTTTGGCCACGGGGATTTCGGGGTGCGAGCCGGCAAGCAGCAGAGTCGCCTAGCAGGGCCCGACGAAAACGCTAGGCTGTGATGCCCAGCTGCAGACGGTCCAGTGTCATGTCCATTGCCATTGCCAGGTCTCAACCCGACCCGGGGCGCTCTCTGGCGATGATTAGATGATGTGGGCAGGCAGGCATTGAGCAAGGAGGAAACCGGCACTTGAAGGATTGTTGTCCTGCTCGACCCACTCCGGTAAGCTGGGGGAAAGAAGGGGGGAGCCTGAGGAGGGGTCCTGGCAGTCGTCTTGTCTGTGTTCTGTCGCTTTCTGTGCGAAGAACAAGGTAAACGAATGATGCGTCGTCTATTCCCGAGGTGCCCTGCAAGGGGGCCGGGGGGGGGGGGGGGGGGGGGGGGGGGGGGGGGGGGGGGGGGGGAGGGCGTGTGAAAAATCATCCCTGTCGGCCTCTCCACACGCACATGCATATGCGCAGCATCACGGCCATGAGATTTTCAATTCGCGCCACGCGGTGCCTCACCTGGCCAGGTGGTGGTGGCCTGGTAAACGGGGTAAGCCCAGTCGGGGTGCGTTGCGAAAAGCTACGTGTCGCAGGTCCGCATGGCCGGTAGCCTCCTCTCACGGGCGAAAGACGGTCGAAAGGCGGGCAAAGGAACAGAGAAGAAGAGGGCAGGCAGAGAGGCAGAGAAGCGTTGAATCGACGGAGCACATACCACATACATCATGCTGGCAGCCGGCCAATTCATTCAGCCGTTTAGTACGCCGTACAGTACGCCGTTCAGCACGCCGTTGCACACGCCGTTGCACACGCCGTTCCGCACGCCGGGAGACTAGCTGCAAGAGGCAAGGCAGCGCGCTCGGCGCTCGCGGCTTGGCCGCGGACGACACTACTCGACCACACGCCCCTTTGCCCTTCTTCTGCCTTTTTGCCTTTGAGTCTTGGGCCCTTGGCTCTTGGCCCTTCCAAGAGCCGAGGGCAGATGGATGGACGATGGATGATGGATTCATGGGTCATGGCCCATGAGCGGGGGCCACCGGCAGCTGCTTTCTGTTGCTCGGCCTCGCGTGGCTTCCCCGGCATCCCTGCGTCCGTGGCCATGGCCATGGCCCAGTGACGACTCTTTGAATGAATTATCCGGCAGCAGCAGCTCGTGTACCGGCCCGCATATCTGCCGTCCACGTACCGCCGGCACATGGCGTCACATGGCGTGGCCCGTTCGGGTCGTGGGAAAAATGGACAACCGCGCCGCGACCTATTGGACAAGGAGTAATTCGTATGGGCAGCTCATGCGCTGACATGATCAAGCGTCTCTGAGCAGTGGCGTCCGCGGTTGGGAAAACACAAGGCGCCGATGCAGCCTGAGCGTCGCCGTCATGACATGACAATGTGCCAAAAGAAAGAAGAAGCCGTGAGAAAAGAACCTTCACGCGCCTATTATTATTACTGGTCACTGTGGCGCTGGCGCCAGGGGACCAGGGGGGGGAGGGAGGAGGGAGGCAGCAAATTGACTTGCATGAACACCTTTCTACGGTAGGGATAAGGAAGGAAACAGTTCCACGGCTATTCCTTGAGAACACTTACACAAGCGAGAACGCCACAGACTGGCAAGTTGCGCTGGAGGATCCCGCTTGTTTATCCATCCTGAGGTGAGTTGGTTTTTTTTTTTTTTTTTCCCTCCCCGAAGCCGATCGGAAATATGTACAATTCAGATCAGGCTAATGCCATCCCCTAACGTTTCAAGGGTGTTTCCGTTTGGCAAAATTTCGTTTTTTTCCGATCCATGCATGTATTGCCATTCCCTCTCGAACCCATGCAGGCCAGGCTGGTCCCGTCGCAAAGGTGTCAAAGGGATTAACCAAAAAAAAAAAAAAAAAAAAAAAAAAACAGGGAGAGACGAGATGAGTCGAGCCTGCACAGCTGAAAATAGATGCCCACGGCGGGTCAGGCCGGCTCTGCCCATTCGTCGAGCGGGCTGGGCTCGTTTGTGTCTTAATTCTTTCCCCGCAGACTTTCGGGGGTCGGGGGTCGTTCTGGAAGTGCAAGGGTCTCTTTTTTCTCATTCACAAAGGAGCGGCCACGCTTCCTCGATCTGAGGCTGAGGGTACTCGCCCTTCGCCCTTTTCAGAGGAAAAACACGGCCGCGACTCGGCATCGGTGAAGGAAAAAAAAAAAAAAAAAAAAAAAAAAAAAAAAAAAAAAAGATGGGTTATCTGATGTGCTCTTTCTTTCGGCCGTGGCAATGGATTGCAGAGTGACGGGACAGCTTTGCTTTTACTGTCCACTGTCCACTGTCCACTGTCCAAGCAAGTCCCGGGCACATTTCTCCGTGCTACCAACGCATGGTACATGATGACGGCGGTGGCGCATCGTCCCTGTGAGTTGCAGGGCGAGCAGTGCTTGTTTAGGACTCGACAGATCCCAGAATGCCGGGTCCGAGGGCAAACGGGCAAGAGAGATTCAGCGACAGGTTTTGTGGCTGGCGCAAAATGATGCATGTCGCATGCTGCGATGCGATGCGATGCGATGCGACGCAGACGGTACTTGCAATGCCTTGTTGCAGAAAAGAAAAGGGGGAGTGTGCGCCCGTGATGCATAAGGTACGTACATACAAGACGCGCCGCCAAGACATGGGAGACATGGGAGACCCAAATCACTCGTCGCTTTCCCGGCTCCGGGTCGGGGCGCCTCGCCCCTCGTTCTGGCAGCAGCATCTTCCAGGAATTGCCGGGCTGCATTTGGGGCCTTTGTCCAAGTCAAAAGGTTGTTCCATCCGCCTCCGGCTCCGAGTGGTGGTGCCTTGGGGGAGGCGCAAGTACCAAGTAGCCGCGCGGGTGTCCCAAGTTGCGATGGCGGCTGGGGAAGGACTCCGGAGGAGGAGAGGAGGCGGCGGAGGAGGCGGCGGAGGCGGCGGCGGCGGAGGCGGGCAGCAAAGCACGGCATGTCATCAATGGTCATGGACTCATGGCCCATGACCAAACCGTCCGTCCCGTCCATCATTCGATTCGGCCCCAGCAGTGAGCACTCAGGAGGGTAGACTCAGGAGGGTAGACTCAGGAGGGTAGACTCAGGAGGGTAGACTCAGGACTCAGGAGGGTAGGAAGGATCCTGAGAAGGAGGAGGGGTGGAGTCGGACCGACTAGGGTTCATCGGGCGAAGAGAAAACCCATCCATGTCCAATCTCCACCACGTACACGGCGGTACCACGCAGCTCGCTCGGATCTCCCTCCGTGTCTCGGACGATGCATCAGTTGGCCGAACGAATCGCACGGGACGAGCGGCACTGTACTGGCCGTGTGTCGCTACACAGAAATCCACAGTGCGGACAAGCGAGGCACGGGGGACACGACTCCCCGTCTTGGCGTGATCCAACGCCACACCCCCCCCAACCTCCTTTCCACCTACTTTCCCCCCAAATCTCTATCGTCTCCCCATCTCACACACATGCAGATGGAAGGAGGAAAGTAATCAGGTTGCAGGACGCTTTTACTGAGACAGTGTGGATGTACTTTGGCAACAACCAACAGAGAAACAGTAACTCTACCGGGCTCGAAGGCCGGGTTGTGCCGGTTTTTTTTTTTTTTTTTTTGCAAAAGCCACACACGACAGGAAATAAGTTGGCGACTGCCGAACTCTTCGGCTTGCACCACACAACACGGGGTACTCGGGGGGGGGGGGGGGGGGGGGG
>SRQA01000081.1:0-42197 GCA_018360365.1 Claviceps citrina | reverse complement strand
ACCTCCTCGTGGGCGGGGGCCGGTGCCGCTTCATGCCCAACAGCAGCAGCAGCAGCAGCAGCAGCGGCGCCGGCTCGGAGAGCTGCCGCCTGGACGACGTGGACGTGCTTGGGCTGGCGAGGGAGAAGCATGGCTGGACCTACGCCGGCTCGCGGGCCGCCTTTGACGACCTCGACGGCGGCAACAAGGCGCGCCTGCCGCTGCTCGGCCTCTTCGCCGCCGCCGACGTCCCCTTCGAGCTCGACAGGCGGCACATGCACGACGTGTACCCCAGCCTCGGCGAGATGGCCCGCACGGCGCTGAGGGCGCTCGACAAGGCCACCGCCCGCTCCGACAAGGGCTTCTTCCTCATGATCGAGGGGAGCCGCATCGACCACGCGGGCCACATCAACGACCCGGCCGCCCAGGTGCACGAGGTGCTCGAGTACGACAGCACGTTTGCCGCCGTGCTCGACTTCATCCGCGGCAGCGAGACCGAGACGGTCCTCGTGGCGACCAGCGACCACGAGACGGGCGGGCTGGCCACGGCCCTCCAGGAACCGGGCCACCTGCCCGTCTACGACTGGTACCCGCAGGTCCTGGCCAACGCGTCCCAGTCGTGCGAGCGGCTGGCTCAGACCCTGCAGAAGCATGTCTCGGACGGCGAGGCCAACAACAACAGCAACAACAGCAACAACACGCAGCAGCTGAAGCGGTGGATCAACCACCAGCTCGTCGTCTCCGGGCTCGGCATCCCCGACGCCACCGACCACGAGCTGGCCCTCCTGGCCGAGCAGGCCGACAACCCCGCCTCCTCCGTCCAAACGCTCGCGGCCATCATCTCCCTCCGCGCACACATCGGCTGGAGCACCCACGGCCACACCGCCGTCGACGTCAACGTCTACAGCTCCGGCGGCCCCGGCACGGACCGCATCCGCGGCAACGTCGAGAACACCGACATTGGCGACTTCCTCCGTCGGTACCTCGACGTGGATGTCGACCAGATCACGCGGGAGCTGAGGGGCGAGACTGGGACGGGGTCCGAACACGCGGGGGGGCGGATCGGGGTAGAGCGGGAGCAAGAGGGAGAAGAAGGGCGTGGGGCCGTCTTGGAAAGCTGGGCCGATCAATACCATGCTTTTGAAGAAAGCGAGCGGAACGGGCAACGCAAGCGCTGAATGAATCTCTTCAAATTGGCCCCGCCGTGTCCTTTGTCCTGGTCACGACTGTCGCCACTCAGATCATGACATTCTGAACAGGCCGCTTGAGATAATGGAGGATGTTCGCGCCCCCCCCCCCCCCCCCCCCCCCCCCCCCTTTCTATCTGCATAGGAGTCCACGCCTCGTCGAAATTCTGCTACAAAGCTCTTCCATCTATTTTCTATATACAAAAAACTTGTCTGAAAAGTGGCGGCATGTTCAGCCTGGGGACGTGCCCGTAATTGGCGTACGCCCTCCAAAGAGTGTTGACTTTGTGGCGACGAAAACATTGGTGTTTACGCGCTCGGTCCGCCAGATGTTCGGCCGCGGCAGGACGAGTGTCACGGATGGGGCGTGGATGGAAGCAAGAAGAAGCAAGGATAGGGGAGAGGCGCCTTGGTAAAGACACACACACACACACACACACACACACACACACACACAAACATGTATATTTATATATATGGAAGAAGCAACGCTCTGTCAGGGATAATCATCTTGCGGGCCATGAGGACAGGAAAGCAAGCGAAACTCAATTCAATAATGGGAAAGCCACATTCAATGCTCAGTAAATTCCTCATCTTGCATGCATGTGCCAGCGTCCGTATAAACAAGTTACCCAAAGTGTACATGAGATGAAATCACTGAGCTCCTGCAAGCCATGAGTGGCGAGAGACCCTCTACTTTTCACATGACATGACATGACTCCTCTCTCACTCTCGACCCATCGTTAGACAACCTGGACCACCCACACACGACCATCGGGAGAAGAGTCCATGTCCACCTACATGACAACCTGAGCGGGAAAAGGTTAGCCCTCTTTCCTCTTTCCAGTCCACATGAATGAGCACATCGAGCATCGTGAAACTTACACAGTCCCCTTCTTGTTTGCCGTGCGGAATTCCCATGTCCTCAAATGTTGCTGGGCCCTTGCTGGGCTTTGCGGGAGCGGTCGCTGCAGGTTTAATACCTGCTGGTCCTGAGTGCGTGCTCGACTCCGAGGGGCGCTGTCCAGGCATACCAGACGGCGCGCTTCCAGTCCTTCCCGCTGCCTCCACACTGGGTCGAGGCTTATTTGGGGCCGCGTGGCCCGAGTTACCGGACACAATCGGGCGTGGCTGAGATGCAGCTTGAGTTGGCATGGAATTGAGTCCATCTTGACGCCCCGTCGCGCCGCCTGGAAATCTTGAAAACCTCTCATAATCCTGCGACGTAGTCCGGTGATCATGCTGCAGGGACATCTCTGGGTCCGTGCGGGAAGAAGTTCTCGCTGCATGTTCTCGCCTCGAGTCGGGAAGGTTGGACAGGTTGGGAGGGTACGGCTGCCGAGGTTGTTGCTTTGGTGGCCTGTTCGCAGCCATGACTGCACCGGCGGGGGGGCGCGAGTTCGAGGGCCTACCATATGCGTCGCTTATAATGTCTGGCCTCTGGCCACTTGTACGAAGAGGTCCTTGATGACCCCTTCCGGCGGGGGCGACTCGGCCCCTGGGGTGGCCGGATTGTGCTTGAGGATGCCAACCCCCCGTCGGATGGGCCATTGGCATTTGATGCGCCCCTGGCGATTGTGTTTTGATAGCAAACGCGCTTGATGGTCTGTCCGCATGCGGTCCTTGCCACGGTTTGAGCCCAGAAGCGAATCCCGGCACGTCGCCATCATCTTCCGGGTACGGTGCGGTAGAACGGGAACGATTCGAAGTCAACGGTGCGGGCCAGTCATCGTCTGGGTACGGTGCTGCTGAATGTGGCCGTGAAGGCGCTTGTGCCATGCCGTCGAGGCGAATGTTGAAAGCGGATGGCCTGTCCGTGCCGGCTAAAGATGCCCTAGACGCGCCGGTCAAAGCGCCATGGTCCGAGACGAGGGTCGGTTGGATACCCGGTGATGATTGAGGAGATACACGAGGAGAGATTCCCGCCGTCGATCCTCTGCCAAAGGGCTGAGGCGCCATGGACGACTGACTCCCACCGACGGAGCTTGTGTTTGATGTCGCTTCGTCCAGCACCGGCATTTGCCCAGGCTGTCTGAAACGCTCGGGCCGCCTTCCACCTTGCGAGCCGTATTGTGATTTGATTCTGGTCAAGGTTGTCGTCTCATGGTCCTTTTTGGAAAGGCTCTGGTCATGATCCAAGGACTCCAATCGACCCAGGGCATCTGCATTACCATGATCGGCGGCCATTTGATACCACTTGCGTGCATCCGATATACTTTGCTTGACGTGAATGCCAATCTCATGATAATAGCCCATGGCGAATTCACCGGTTGGAAGCCCCGACGTAGCAGCTTGTTCAGCGTACTTGAAGGCGAGCTCCTCGTTCTTCTTGAAGACGCCCTCGTACCCAAACAGAAACCATCGGCTCACGCCGAGGGCAGCTTCTGGAACTCCCTGTTTCGCAGCCAGGCCGTAATAATGTAGTGAGTAAGACGGATTGAACTCACATCCGAGCTGGCAAAGCTCGTAGGCCTGGCCCATTTTGAGCTGAGCCTTGGAAAATCCCAGATATGCGGCCTTCTCCACGTACATCTTGGCCGTGTCCAAGTCATATGCTAGCAGGCCATCAGGTATAGTCATGTCTGGTAAATCACGACCGACCAGCATGCCGTAGACATAGGCCCCTTGAGGCGCATCCTCATCGGAGCTATCTGCGGCGGACCTGATCCGCTCCAAACCGCTGACATAGTCCTTTGGTTCGCCATGCTGACCGAGCAAGCTCATCATACCCATGCGGTACAAGGCTGCCGAGTCCTGAGCGCTCATGCCTTTATAGTAGTGTTCCTTGGCTTTCGACATGTCGTTGGACTGCTCGTACAGCATGCCCATGCGATACTCCGATCTCGCGTTGCCCAATTCTGATGCGCGCTTGTATCCAATGTATGCCGCCCGTTTGTCTACACGATGCCCAAACTTTCCGAATTCGAGCCACTTGGAACGTATGTACAAAGCATCGGGGTGTTCCTGTTCTGCGAGATAATTGATGATGTTGAGGGCGTCCACACGAAGTTCATGTTCGATGCGAGGAGTAACGGGTCGCGTTTTCCCCGCAGGCTCCCGTGCCAGGGCGTCCATGGCGATTTCGGCCCAGATGAGTACATCCCGAGCCCAGCTTATCTGCATCTTTACATCCTGCGAGTGTAGAACATGCTTCCGCGCGTTCCATAATATCTCTTCCTTCGCCTCGTCTGTGGGGGGGACGGTGTCGCCGGTGACCTTTGGGAATGGGGAAAAGGATGGCGCATCTCGCCCCGTGGTGTCAAGGTGTTGCGCCCGGCTGTCAGAAGCTGTGTAAGCTGTGATATCACCGGCGCCATGAGCCGCAACGGCACCATGCGGCCTGGCAGAGTCGTTGCTGGTGTAGGTGCCTTCTTGCGAAACGCTGTAAACGCTCGATTGTCGGCCATGATGGACAGACGCCCCGTAAGATTCTCGTCGGTTGCCGTCTCTTGCCTCTAGCTCCAGACGCTGCAGGCCGTCTTGGATATTCCGGGGTACTTGAGGGGTTATTCTGGTGTTGGCAAAATGCGAAATCTGTTAGCATCGAGCCCCAGGTAGCCCCCAGTAGCCCCCAGGTAGTAGGTAGGTACGTTTCAACACCGAGGCTCATGTTTCCACAAACCTTTGCGGGGCAGGTGCAACGACGTCGGGCATGTAGTAGTCGTCAAGCCCGCCCGGGACGAAAGTTGCACCAAACTGAGGCGTCATCTCTTGTGCTGTGTTGGGTTCGGATTCGCCTTGAGCGGCTCGACGCATTGCTCGAAGCACCCGTGTATCTGACAATATCCGACAACGGTCTGAAGGATGCCCTCAGCAGCCGCAGCGCGCGTTGGCCCAGGTGAACGGACAGGAAAGACGAGCGGGCAGGGCGGTGGATTGTTTATCAAGGAAGGCAATGAAGGAAGGGGGCCTCCACTACTACCTGCTACACCCACTGCAGGTAGGTACCTAGTACCTGTATTAGGTGGGCGGGGCAGCCAGGAGATGAGGTACCCAGTACATGCCAAAGTCCCTGCAATAGACAGCCAAGCAGGGTAACACAGACCAAGTTGGTCGCCTCATGGTGGCAGATGCACTGACACTGGCCAGTGGTCAGCTTTCTGACAGCTTCCCAACTGCGAGGCTGACGAATGGGGCGCTCGCACCGAGTTGCTCGCAGGGGCGGGTGGGTAATCATCTGCCTTGTCCTCGTGCTGCTGCACTTCGCCTTGCCTACCTAGGTACCTAGGTAGAAGTTGGTCGAGATTTGCTATCCGAGCATGGTGGTGGCTGTACGGACGACCAAAATAGCATCAGCCGTCCTGGCGTGGCACCGGACCGGGCTGTCTGCCGGCGCTGGGCTGTGGGCTTCTCTCGCATGCATGGTACTGAATCATGATTACTATTCTTCTTTTTTTGTTTCCATCTCCAAGCACCGTTTCTTGCACGTTTCGTTTTTCGTAGCCGCGAGGCCGCGGCTGATTACATAATCGCCTGCATGTACCCACTACGTTCTCACTCTAGTACTCGTCGTCACCAACGCCAGCCTAGGGTGCTCCACTGCTCCCCAGGAACCTGGAGAAACACTTGCAACCGCAACAGTACAAACGTCGTCGTTGCTGCAGACAACGACCATTTATGAAAATCGACTCGTCCTTCTTTTCTCTTCTTCTCCCCCCCTTACCCCCCATCTTTTATTCCCCTGGCGCTCATTGTCCTTAAACCCCTCATTCCCCCACTGCGGTCGGGCACGCGTCAAGATGGGCGATCGCAATGTTTCCCAGATCCTCGCGCAGCTCAAGCACTCCCCATCCATGAGCTACCCAGAAGCCAATGCTCTACTATCAAAGGCAAAGCTTGCTCTTCTCAGCCTGAATGCCCTGACCCCCAGCCATTCGTCCTCGCCACAGCTCCTCGCCCTCGCCCGCGAGACGTACGAGCAAGGGGCGCTCTTCGCCATCCGAGCCCGCAATGCGGATGGCTTCACGCGCTACGTGCAGCAGCTTCAGCCGTTTTACGAACTACCCTCGACGATCCTGACGCCAAACGTGCAGGAGCGGAACAAGGTCACCGGCCTGAGCCTCCTCCTCCTCCTCACGCAGGGCCGTTATGCCGAGTTTCACACTGAGCTCGAGGGCCTGGCCAACAGGGACGGGGGCGGGAGCGCCGCCGATGTCGAGCGCGACCGGTACCTTGGATATCCTATCCGACTCGAGAGGTGGCTGATGGAAGGGAGCTACGACCGAGTATGGAAGGCCATGAAGAGTAGCGAGGTGCCGTGTGACGAGTACGGTGTTTTTTCCGAGGTGAGGAGACCTTGACGGAGACCTTGACGACACATGACTTGTGTGCGCATGCGCGACGCAAGAGTGCAACACTGTATCGTGTCTATCGCTGACTTGCTCGCTTCATAGATCTTGAAGAACCAGATTCGCTCTGAAATCGCAAGCAGCAGCGAGCGTGCGTATCCTCGCTTGCCAATCAGCTCCACCAAGAGCCTTCTCTTCCTCGATTCCGAAGGCGATGTAATTCAGTTCGCCAAGCACAGAGGCTGGGCTGTTCAGGACGGATATATATACTTTCCCAACACAGCTGAAGCTGGCGAGAACCACAATCAGAGCAAGGACCTGAGTAGAGTCATCATAGAAAACACTTTGGGTTATGCTCGTGAGTTAGAGACAATCGTTTAGCATACATTAGACAAAGTCTTCTTCTCCAACCCTCCAAAACTAAAACTCCCGCTACCATCAAAATACACGACTCGAGATGAGCAGACGGTGCTTCAACGCCATTGTCAACTACTAGTAAGCGCTTGTATGGTCATGTTCTCTGTGCCAGCATCTCTAGATCATTTCTCTACCACTATCTGTACGACTAGTCTGCCAATTGCCGATTGCCCTGTTAGCAGCAATGGGAACAACCAAAGCCTACTGCTCGTCCCCAATTTTGTGTGATTTCAAATGTGAAAGATTGTTGCCCACAAAGGATGAAGTCACCTAGGCGAAAAGTTTCAAGCCACTGCCATGCTTGCCAACCTCACAAACCTCACATACCCGGCAGACTGTTCCCTTGTATGCGGAGTGATACTTGGAGCCATCAAAGGCGCACTCTTCGTATGAGGTGCCACTGTAGATAGGCGTGTAGCTGGCGGCGCAAACATCGAACTCGGCGAATTGATCGAATTCTATGTCTGTGGAATCATTTGGATTTCGCTCACACTGCGACTTGGTTTTCTTGGCCTGTAAAAAAAGGGTGTCAGTTTAGTGAAACCAACTCAAAACTGCGCGATGCCCCAAAAAAAAAAAAAAAAAAAAAAAAACTTACATTATCCACAATCTTCGTAGAACCGCCGTTGGCAATGATTCGGTTCGCGAAGCTCAAGGCTGAGTTGTAGTTTCTGTTCTTCATAGCTAGTTGCATTGCACTTAAAAGTGCCAACTGACGATGAGGAACTTCAATTTTCGGAATGGTGAAGTATGCAGAAAGTTCCAAGCTCCTCTTCAGTTTGGCAGGATCTTGAGCCACAGCATCAGGAGCTCCAAGCTTTCGCCTGGCAAGTTCGATACCCATGGCTACAGTATACTCGCTGGCCGACGTGATCAATTTTTTCGCCTCCGCCACCTCTGCTTCACTCGAAACGGCATTGACCAAGATTGCATGCAAAATGCCCTTGAAAATCCTGATTCCGTCCTCAAGTCTGTTTGCCTTCATTGAGTCATAGCCTTTTTGAAGATCATTCGTTGCCAGGTGCTCGAGGTCGCGGGAGACAATGGGGAGAACTTGACGAAGATCCGTTTCGTCAACAGTTCGGCGAAGATAATTGACCAAGGCTGGCAGACCAGACGAAGCAGGCAAGAAGCTTCTACAAGACCGATATACCTCCATAAATCGGGGCTTCAGTGGGGCAAAGTTGACGACACCAACCTGCCTGTTCAGGAGCTGCATAGCAGACTCAAACGAGCCTCCCGCCACATGGTCAACTGCTAGGGGAGAGTTGCGAGCCCACTGATCGGCTTCACTGCTGCCAGCGCCACCAGTCTCTGCGCCGTCCACATTGACAAAGTCGCCATCAATCTCTGGTACATTGTCATCGCCCAAATCCCAACCAGCGGCGTCTCCATCGTCGTCTTCAGCCAAGTCACCGTGCCGTTGCAGATTAGCATTTCCATCCACACCTTCGTCCGGAGCTATTGCTGCCGCTGATTCATCGTCGAGTGACAAGCCTTCGACTTGACCTAGAAGGGCTTGCTCGAAGAAAGACTGAGAGCTTGCTTTGTTAGGCCAGTTGGTTTTGAAAGTTGGCACAAGTGGTTTAGGAATGTTCAGTGGATCGCCTAATTGAGGCATATTAAGCTGGGCTTCTGTTATACCAGAAGCCTCCAAAAGGGCTTGACATTCGTCGTCGAGTCCATGGGACTTGGCAGTCATGTAAGCAAGAGGATCTAGAAACATTAGCGATGAGCATTCTCTCCGCACGAAATAGTATGTACGCACAGAGATCAATCTCCTTGAACATTTGGATGCGGTCTTCGACTTCACCCAAGTACAGCGCATTGTGGAATCGGGAACTGAAGTCTCCTCTATGCTCGGCAATTTTCGCCATCCTTGCTAGCTTTGAATGATCACCCGTGGCCAGGTACAGAAACGATAATTTGTCAAACTGCTTGAGTTTTTGATAGCACATCTCGACAGTCTGGTGATTACCATGTGCCAAGGCCTCAGTGCTTAGCCGTCCCCAGACAACGGGTTTGTCCAACTGCTTCGCCATCTCTACGGCAACGTCGAGGTTACCGCATTCAATCGCCAAATCGAACCGAGTTGTTGGATCTTGCACAAATTGTAGTGCAATCTCGGGATACCCCTTCTTCTGGAGATATGATATAATCGACTGCCCCACAAGACTGGAGTTACGAATGATATGTAGCATTTCCTCGTAGTTCCGCTTGATCAAGGCAAGTTTGAAGCGGTATTCTGTGGGATCAATCTGTAAAATGCGTGCTTTAGCCGCACGATCCAAACAATAGACATTGCGCCCTTTGACTCGGACCAAGTAAACAGTTTGCTCTAGTGTTCGCACGATGCCGTTGTCGCCGTTGAGTAGAGTATACTTGACGTGATTCAATGTCGAATAAAGGAGGACTCCGGCATCATCCCAGGTAGCACTTTTGATCCGAATAGTCTCATGGAGAGTGCTGACTTGCTCAAGAGTCTTGGTAACGATTGTGACATTGTGCTTGCTGAGGAGTGCAGCATAAAGACCATCGGCAGACCATACAACGTACTTGACTCCGCCGACGGCCAATTCAGCAATGCTTTTCTTCTGCTGAATATCATACAAGTGGACCGCAGTTGGTGTGATTATTAGCAGATTACCAGTACCACCGAAATATATGTCACTGGTTCCGGCCGGTGGTTTAAATGATCGAGTAGTGTTGTTAGAGAGATCTTTGATATCTATCGTTTGATTGGAAGTGCTTAACACGGCAAATCGGTTTCTTGCGACAAATATAGCAGAATTTCCAGACCCTCGTTTTGACTCGTTTGGTTCGATGGCGCCGGAGCCGTCTCTGGGCAGATTGACTAGTTCGTAGGATCCTCCATCGCTAGGAGTGGTGACAAGAACTGACTTCTCAGCAGGATTGTACGACAACGTTCGGGCGGTTACCCATGGACTGCCCAACTTCTTAAGAGACAGAAGAGTTGGACTTTCGATATTTTTCTGAAAATCGTATGATTTGATTTGCTTCTCCTTGGTTATGTAGAAGAGAAGATTCTGATGCGTCGCAGAGGCTGGGCGTTCACGCTCGAGCTTAAATACCATGACCCCGTTGTCGTGACCTGCAGCAAAGAGATTGATTTCAGGATGCGCGGCAATTACCCAAAATCGATCGTTCTCTCGCTTGAAGGACTGAACAGCTGTACGTTTGTTCAGATCCCAAACTCGTATCGTTTTGTCCTCACCGGCTGACAAGATCAAGTCTTGATGAGGATGAAATAAGCAGCCCGAAGCATTGTGGAAGTGACCCCTGCAGGTGTCAACCTCCCAAGCCTTTGTCTCGCTCATGCGCCAAAGCTTGACAAGTCTATCATCACCGGCAGACACAATGAGTGGCATAGTGGGATGAAAAGCCACCCAGTTGACGCCTCGATCGTGGCCCTCCAAGACAAATTTGACGACAGCATCGGTGTTACCAAACATGTCGGCTTGGTTTTGGTTGGAACGGGCCATCTGATCCTCGAAGCTCATCGACGCCGGAGCAGAGTGTTTCTTTCGAAGTCCGGAAATGTCCCAGACACGCACAGACTGATCGAGCGATGCAGAAACAACGAGGTCTTCCTTGGGGTGAAATTGAGCACACATAGCATAATGATTATGGCCGGTCATTGTGCAGACTAGGTTAAAGTCGTCAGTATTTAACGATGATGGAGGATAGTATTGTATTCGACGTACTTAGAGACCGATTCTGCCAGTTCCAAATACGTATAGTCTGATCGTCCGACGAGGACAAGATCCATGGCAGTTCGTGATGGAAAAACACAGTTCGGACATAATCAAGGTGGCCATTTAAAGTGAATAGACAACGGCGGGTTTGGTATGACCAAACTTTGATCTTATAGTCATCACCCCCTGACACAAAGAGAGGTTGAGTTTTGTGGAAATCCACGCCTCGAACGGGTCCATCGTGTTCTTCGAAGCGGTCGATGAGGGTGCCCATTCTGTAATCCCATAACTGGATTGTTGACGAGTGAAGAGCCACGAGAATCCATGGTCTGTCATAGCTCATTAGCTTTATAATTCTTGCGCGGATGGCTGGGTCTTCTACCTTTTGGGGTGAAAGGCAATGCCTTTCGCCCTGGATGATTTCGACTCGAACTGCTTTTCTGTCAGAATAGTCAAGTAATTGAGCGGCAGGATGACATGACCAGTACCTTAGTCAACATGCCTGGGGAGGACTGCATTGTGGTGAAGGGGGCTGCAGGCCGCAGCTTCGTGCGTACGCGGTGCGAGGGCGCAACTACACGAGGAGAACTGAGACCACAGCAAATTTCTAATGTCAGAAACTGATGCTTTCTTTCAGCCGGATATACAATGACTTGGCTGACGGAACAGCATAGAGGGAGTTGAACGAACGTGCGAAGATGACGGCGGGCCTACAAGCAATTGAGCATCGTGTCCACGTTCCAATTATGGAGCACGACAGACAGCCTGTACTTCGCACCATTATTGTTCCGTGACACGACTCTTGCATATCTTACTTCACCGCCTCTCCCCTTTCAATACCACGACTGATTCTGCCACACTAATGCTCTAACTGCATTCGGACAGCTTTCGGTCTCAATATGCGACTTTGTTATTTACGATTTACGAAACCTACTACTAGGTATCAAGTAGGTAGGTAGTTAGCTTTGCGCTCACCGACAGACTTGACCTGCCTAGTAGATTGTAAGATCACGATTTCCTACTCAGCACGCTTTTTCCAAACAAGTGAAAAAAAACCCGACAAATTGATCACACCATAGCTTTGTGGATGATTTGGAAGAGGCTCATGATATTGATGTTTGCCTAGGCACTGGGTAACTGGATAGTTTCTTGTCGGTCTTCCATGTATCACCAACCATGTATTTGAAGCTTGAGCAATGGGCATTGCTTGCCTGCCTGGGCTTCTCTGCCCGAATAGTGGCAGCCGTCCCGACGGTAAGAATTGGCATGACTGCCGCATTCGATGCTGGGCCGTATTTGCTAGAGCTCATGTTTGTACACCTTTCCCTCCACGATGATGTGCCTTCATAGCTAATGAACCAAAGCGAGACAGCAGCAGGAGAGAACTCATCAACATATTTCCCGATACTAGACCGTGTCGCGAGTGGTCATTTCAGCAATGTCTCGACCGATTCTGAGCTATACGACCACTTTCTCGAACTTCTCCGCTATGATGGGCATTTCACGGACCCTGATGCTCTCTCCACCTTCAATCTTGCACTATCTCTGCGCTCAGCAGCACCGAGGATCGAAGCGCATTACCAGTATTACAAGACCGCTTTAGAGCCGTTTGTGGAGCATCGCGATTGTGAAGTCTGGGTTCTGCTTGATCGGAAACAATACTGCACACCGGATCTCGACACAGTTGTCAGAGACGAACTGTTCTCATCGTACGTCGTTATTGCCATTTGCGATAGGGGTCGCTGCTAACAACGAATGCAGCGCTGTTAAGACACTGCCATTTGACCGAACTCTCGGTTCAGGGAGAGAGGCCATTCTTTTTGCAGACCCAACGTCACCCAAATTTGCAGAGTATCACCAAGTTTTATCAAAAGCGGCGCGTAAGCTGGATTTAAATTATAGGATTCGCTATCGCCGCAACAATGCAAGCGCCCATCGACCTTTACATATCGGCGGCTATGGCGTTCAACTTGCTTTGAAGAAAACAGATTACATTGTCATTGATGATCGTCGAACGGGCCAAGACCCGGAACAGAAACCACTGATATCAAACAGAGTGCTCGAAGGCGAAGAGGAAGATCCAGTCCACCTGAAGACGTTGTCTAAGACGGAACTGCGTTCTGTGGGTATGAGAGCGGCTTCATTCATACAGCAAAGTGAAGATCCATTCGACGCGCTGGTAAAGCTCACACAAGACTTTCCTAAATATGCTCAATTGATATCCTCCCACAATGTTTCAAGCGCTTTTGCTGAAGAGTATCATTTCAATAAAGCTCAAATCATGCGCGAGGGGTTGAATTTTCTTTGGATGAACGGCGCTCAGCTCATTGACCGGCAGATCGACCCATTTACCCTAGTCGATATTATTCGACGAGAGCGCAGCTTGGTCAACGGAATTCGCAAACTTGGGGTGAATGGGGCTGATGCAATCGCTTTGCTTGGCCACAAAGCTGTGTCGTCGGCCAAGAATGACGAGGAACCACCGAGATATGATTACACAGATCGCGCAGAAAATGGACAGGTTATATTATGGTTTAACGACTTGGAGCGGGATGAAATGTACGAGTCATACCCAAACACTCTGTCCTCAGTAGGTCTTGTCCTCAATATCGCGGATTGGCCCAGCAGATGTTTATTAACAGCAGTCACCAGTTACTCCAAGCAACCTATCCCGGCCAGATCCCACCCATTGGGCTCAATATCTTGAACGTGGTTTTCACGGCTGACCTTTCCAATGCCGAAGACCTCCATTTCATCAGTCAGGTTATTTCGCTCATGAATCGAGGAATTCCGATCAGGTTTGGGCTAGTGCCATTGCAAAGCACCAGCGTTGCAGCAAGCCAGGCTAAGGCTGCGTATATCCTCATGAGAAACTATGGCATTGGAGCTTTGATATCATACATGGAGCAATTAGCTCCGAAAGATGGAGTATATGATGAAACTCTTTTATTATCCATCACAAACGGTCACCCAGTGTTGCCCAATGGCCATTCCGTCTCATCCAATGCAGAACTGGGAGCTGAGGAAGTTGACGAGCAACTTCAGTTGACCCGCAAATGGGTGACAAGACTTCAAGCTGATACTGCTGTTCGTCCACTTTTTGTAAATGGTGTCTCTATTCCTTGCGATGAAAATTGGAGGCAAAGCATGAGCACAATCATGGCAGAAGATATTCAGACCGTACAAAAGGGAGTATTTTACGGTACTCTTGACGATGATAGCTCGATCAACGAAATCTTTCTCAGCGAAGCCAGGCCACGGCGGAACCAGTATACCTCACAGGATGACAACAAATCTCTGCGGATGCTGAATGTCGGGAAAATCTATGCCGAAAATGAGGCATTTTTCGAGGCGTTGCCAGTTCTCAACGCCCATGAAAACGTGCCGAAGGAGGAATGGGCGGCGATTACCGTGTTGGCGAACCTATCTTCGACGGCTGGTCTCGATCTAATGTTGTCAGCGCTGACGTTCAAGAAGAAAAACCCGGCAATTCGAGTTGACTTGATCAACACACATGGCGACTTCAAGGCATCGTCTCAAGTGATCGCGGCCCTGAAATCCAAGGAGAGCGAGTTGGTAGAATTATCCTCCATCGATGACTTGCAGTCATTCGTCAAGGAGGCCCCGAACTTTGATGCGGCCGACTTCTACGCTCAAGCTTTGACAAGTGTTCTCGGCCATGCAAAGCTCATGCCAGGCTCACAAGGTATCATTTTAAATGGAAGAGTGATAGGACCGATAGGACCCGATTTCCCCTTTTCATCCGATGACTTCCAAGACTTGTTAGACTTTGAACGCAGACATCGTATCCTTCCCGTCTATGCCGCGGTCGAAGACCTGGGCTTCAGCGATGTCATCTCCGATCCCATTGCAGCGGCCACACTGAGTTCCATTGTTGCCCTTTCAGCCATCTCTGATGTGCCCGAGGGAATATTCGAATCCGCGTCTGCGATCCGATCGACAAGATATGACGCGTGGAGCACAAGCCATACGGCCATACAGAAGGGAGATCCAGAGGCAGCAAGCATACATATCGTGGGACTCCTGAATCCTGCGAGCGAGTCAGCGCAGAGATGGGCCCCGATCCTGAAAGCAGTGTCCCAGTTGGACGGGGTATACATGAAGATGATCATGAACCCCAAGGAAGAGCTTGAAGACCTTCCGGTCAAGCGTTTCTTCCGATACGTTGTGGAGACGAAGCCCGTGTTCGAAAAAGATGGAAGCCTCAAACCCCCAGAAGCAATTTTCGCGGGACTTCCGTCCAACGTGCTCATGACGGCAGGCCTCGATGTTCCACCAGCCTGGTTGGTAGCACCCAAGTCGTCTATACACGACCTTGACAACATCAAGCTAGATGCAGCAGAATCTGATGTTGAGGCAACATACGAACTTCAACATATCCTGATTGAGGGCCATTCGCGAGAGGGCGCAGGCTCCCCTCCACGCGGAGCGCAGCTCGTTCTTGCCACAGAGACACAACCCTTCATCACTGACACCATCATCATGGCGAACTTGGGCTTCTTTCAGTTCAAGGCAAACCCTGGTCTCTACCACATCCAGCTCAAAGAGGGAAGAAGCCAGGAGATATACAGCATCGAGAGCATCGGCGCTCAGGGCTGGGAACCGGTACCTGGCGACGAAGGTGTGGAGTTGGTCTTGATGGACTTTCAAGGCATAACCGTCTATCCACGGCTCAAGCGTCGTCCTGGAATGGAAACGCAGGACGTTCTGGGTGATCTCGAACGGGGTTCCAACAAGACAAATTTCCTCGCCAAGGGGCTCAAGCTCGCCGAAGGTCTCCTTGGCAACATGAAGGACAAAGCCCTTTCGGGACCGAAGCACGCCGACATCAACATCTTTTCCGTTGCCAGCGGACATTTGTACGAGCGTATGCTCAGCATCATGATACTGTCCGTGATGCGCAACACGAAGCGCAGCGTCAAGTTCTGGTTCATCGAACAGTTCCTCTCACCGTCCTTCAAGCAGTTCATCCCACACCTGGCCGAGGCATATGGATTCAGCTACGAGATGGTGACCTACAAGTGGCCCCATTGGCTACGACAGCAGAAGGAGAAGCAGAGAGAGATATGGGGCTACAAGATCCTCTTTCTGGATGTTCTCTTCCCCCTGTCGCTCGACAAGGTCATCTTTGTCGATGCCGATCAGATTGTCCGGACCGACATGATGGACCTGGTCAATCTGGATCTGCACGGGGCCCCGTACGGCTTCACCCCCATGTGTGACTCCCGAGCCGAGATGGAGGGGTTCCGGTTCTGGAAGCAAGGCTACTGGGCGAACTACCTGCGCGGGAGGCCATATCACATATCGGCTCTCTACGTCGTGGACCTGCGACGTTTCCGGCAACTCGCGGCCGGCGATCGTCTCAGACAGCAGTATCACGCCCTTTCCGCCGACCCGGCCAGCCTGTCCAACCTGGACCAAGATCTGCCCAACCATATGCAGTTGCATATCCCGATCCACAGCCTGCCCCAGGAATGGCTCTGGTGCGAGACCTGGTGCAGCGACGACAGCCTCGAAAAGGCCCGTACCATTGACCTGTGCAACAATCCCTTGACCAAGGAACCGAAACTCGACAGGGCCAGACGACAGGTGCCCGAATGGACCAGCTATGATGAAGAAATCGCCCTTCTCGAAGCAAAGAAGGGACTCGGTCGGATGGAGACACGGAGCAAGGGACGTGCAAATCAGCTGGCCGATGAGGACAGTAGGCCGGAGGAGCCAGGGCACCAAAAGGATGAATTGTGATGTGAGAACACCATCTACAAGGGGCGATTGCAATTGTGATGGCCTATATGGCAGAATTTCGCAGCAAGATGAATGGAGAGTTGTATCTACTGTGCTGAGATGGTTTCGCTTTGATGGTCTCCCTTTCTCTTACTTCTTCTTCTTCTTATGATTGGCCGTACGTACGAAATGGAACCACATGAAACATGCCTTGTCGTCAGTTTTCCTCCTGACAGGTGCCACTGGCGATGGGTGCGAGATGCATGTTCAAGCATGTGAAAGTCAATTATGTCCCAAGAGTCATTTTTGCTGTCGTGTGATTTCCTGCGAAAAACAAATTTGACCAACTCATGCCCCCCGTCTCCATCGAGAAGCGCCAAATCATCTTGTTTTTTGTGATCCAAGCGAACAAACTGTCAAGCACAGCACAATCATCAAACAAAGGCGAACGACATGGCGCTGGGCCCCATCAACTTTTCCGCAGCAAAAGGCTGGTCCATCATGTCGCGTTGACCAACATAAAATCGTCCCAAGAAGCTGGCCCGCAGCTACGGTGTAGCTCGCAGCGTAGGCGTAGCCAGCTGGTTGCTAGTAGATAAAGGGAATGGAAGAGGCATGATGTGAATACGGTAGGCCGTTGTAGAAATGACTGAGCGACCGCTTTGGCGGCAACTGGTAGGTCCTGATGAAGGTGAGGCTACCCGAGGCAGAAGCCATTAAACGGGACTTGGCATGGATTGACAGATCTGAGATGATCAAACGCGCTCGGGGCCCTACATTTGACCCGTTTCGCGCTCTTCCTTGATGGATGTCATAGCCGAGCCTGCAACACCACCAGACAACGATGGTTGGCTGGGTGGTGGCATCGCTGTGCTTGATTTCGGCGTCATGTTGTATTGCTGTCCACCGTTGCCGGCAGGGGTGCCAACTGGTGTTGTGTCGTCTTCTTCCGCTCCAATTGTGTCAGACTGGGCCGTGTTGGCAGTCCGCGCGTTTGGTGTCTCCAAGCATATCTCCCTGTGCAGCGGAGATGAGTGAATGGGGGAAGCCGACTTCTTGCTCTGAGTGTCGCCATTGCCGTTATTGCCGCCTCGTGAGGAGTTGCGAGGCGAGACACGACCCGTCTGACCCCCGGGTCAGCAACAATCATAGAGACATGATTCCAAAGCCATGACCGAATGTCACATACCTGTTTTGCCCAGCGCAATCCGCAGCTGTTGCAGAGGTCCCTCTGACCACTCGGACCGCGTCTCCATTCTGGTGTATTGCGTGTGTGGCAGTTCGCACAGTCTCTCACCATATTGCCGACACCTTTCCTACGCTTTCGTTTTTTCTTATTTGAAAGCAAGCCCCCGAGCTCTTCGGCAAGAATCCTGTTCACCTTCTCCATCTGTCTCAGCTCAAACTGCCAGCTGGAGCATTTAGTAGTCCGCAGTTCATCGAATATGTTATCCTCAGCTGCAAGCGCGGCGTCCTGCGTTCCTGGCACAAGGGCCCCGCCACCCGCCTGGGAGACATGACCGCTCGTCGCATTCGTCAGAGTAGCTGTATTTGAACGCGGGGTGGAAGAGCTTCCTTTGTTGGTGGCAGTGGCAGATGCTGGGGCTATACTCTTGGACGAAGCTTTGAGAAGCTTCGTCTGCGCGAGCAGGAAAGAAGGCTTTTGCCCTTCTGATGCGTCTCCGGGATACAAGGTAGTCTGTGCTTGAAGGCCCTGGCCACGTCGATTTTGCACTTCATGCTTACATGTAACGATTTTCCCCCTTCTAGCCAGCTCGATTGAGCGTCCGAACTCGGGACGGGACTCCTTGCGCATGAGGTCCTGAATACTTGTGCCCAGTAGTGACTCTGGCTGCAAGTCGAGTAATGACCTGACATTCGATGAGACGAACAAGAACATACCCGACGTCGATAACTTTGTCCAAAGCTCACTGTCGCCTATGCCTCCGTTGGCCTCAAGATTTTTGCGATTCAGAGCAAAGACAGGTCGTTTACGGCCGACGAGAATAATGCACTTTCTGCCTTTACCTTGCTCAACGAATAAGGAGCCATGGCTTTCGAACCAAGTGTAACCGCTTTGCTTTCGTCTGATTCTGAACACAATGTTGACCTGATTGCCGGCCGTTGCGTCTTTCAACTCCCTTGTGACAGGGACGATGTCGGATGGGTGACAGACAGAGGACAGAGAACTGCCAACAAGATCTACGGTGTCATACTCAAGGACCCGTTTTGAGGACGGAGACAAGTATAGGAAGAGACCCTTCAGTGATAAGACATGAACCACATCATCGGTGTTTTCTAGAAGCATTTTGTCCCAAGACTGTTTGTGCCAGTCGGACACCAAGCCCTTGGGGTTGAACTGTTGTAGAAGCGTTGAGACATCATCAACGCCCAATGTTTGGCCGTTTTCAGGTTCCCACTGGCTAGAAGAAGGCGGATTCCAGATATACTGCCCAATGTCGCTGTGTTTGTAGTTGACGGTGACGCCACCTCTCTCTTGGCTTGAGATGGCGTCCGGGCACTCGACCAAGTCGATTTGAAATCCGATGAAATAGCGAATCTCGTCCGTATCCCAGGGTATCGGTATCATGGTGAGTAAGTTGAGAAACGGCTTTCCGCCCTTGCGGTAGTTGATCAAACTTTGCTGAACTTCGCGGCCGTCCTGAATCATGTTTTTCAAGTTGTACACAGCACCTTCATCAACAAACTCTCGCTTCGAGCCCGCTTCCACTTTGCCATCTGGAGCTTGCAGAAAGCGGCAATTCTGGCCAACAATGTCATGACGACTGTAGCCTGTGAGGTTTTGGAAGTTGTCCGAGACATAGACAATGGGGCAATCATTCATTGTCACATCGCACACAACGAAGGCGCAAGACATGTCAACTGCGCCCAGATTGATCTTGGGATCTTTCCTAGTGGCAACTAGCCAGAGGGCCTTCAACATATCGAAACCACTTTTAGAATATATCATCTTCTCCTTGTTTTCTCGGGGAGCTGCAGCGGTGACGGGGGTCGTAGGCCCGGATGTCGAATTTGTCTGAGTGATGCTGGTAGAGGATGGGCCACGCTGTGGGGAGATTGCCGACTCGGACGAAGGAACATGTCTCGACAAAGAGGGCGGCAGGACCTGGCCAAACGTACTGGCTCCCGCATTCGCAGCCATTTCATCCGAGGCGTGACTTGCCGCTGGATTCATTGCATTCACTTGCGTTGCCGGCAGGCGAGTCATGTGGTCCGGGCGACTGCTCATCGAACCCGATACCGAATGTGAGCCGGCATTGGTGGTACTGGCAGACCGGTCAGTAGAAAATGCGGCATCCAGGCCGGGCATTTGGCCCGTTGCGAAGGTGTTGTTGTTCATGGCGCCGTCATGGTTTGTCCCTGCTCTGGCGATCGGGGATGCCGATGCCGGGAATAGCTCTAGGGTTTCATTCGGCATCTGGTTCATGTCGACGTGCCCGAACCCAGATGGGTGCATGGACCCGATGAGATCCGACGACATGCCAGAAAAGTCAGCGGCATCGGTAACAAAATTGCCCATTTGATCCGACATGTCAAAGTTTGTGCCAAGGCCAGGATACGAGGGCCCAACTTGCTGCGCAAACTGAAAGGTCCCCAGGTCCGTATGGTCTGCGCCGAAAGACATGACATCCTCTGCTGGACCACTCGATGACATGCGTCTGGGGCCCTGGGAATCCATTGAAGAGTTCCCATATGCTTGTGGCATGCTCTTCCGGCGATGCATCTCGCTCTGGTTGTTCCGAATAATATCGTCTAATGAATCTCCTGGCATCATGGACTGGCCAGAGACCATCTGTGACATTCCCGAGGACGCCGTTTGCATAGCCATCTGCGGATCCGAGACCACAGCAGGGTTCATCATACCCATCGTGTTGTTGCCCGTCAGCTGTTGAGCACGCTGCTGCTGTTGGTCCTCGCGCTGCTGGGAAAGCTGACGTTGCACCTCATGGGATGGCATCGCGTTGGACGAGTAGTAGCGGTCCATGGCAACAGCATCAGTCATGCACCGACAGCATTCAAGAGCTCATCTGACCACACTGAACCACACTGAACCACACTGAACGTGGAGCACCACCTCGGCCCCTGCTGCAGTGTTGACAGCAGTGCTGACAGCAATGCCGACTGCTGCTGTTGCTTTGTCGTGTTGTCGTCGTCGCTGCAATCGTTGCCGCTTCCTTTCCCGTCGGAAATCGCATAGCCGTCCGTGTCAGATTTCTTGTGTGATTGTTCAAAAGCTTGAAGGAGACTGGAAGCTCGAGAGACGGATGGGATGAGGGGGGGGTAACAAGCTTGGGGTAACAAGCTTGGGGTGACAACCTGGGGGTAACAACCTTGGATCGGTGGAATTACGTTGGTGGGCCCTCTTTTCCCTCCAAGATCTCGTGCAGACCGGACCCTGCAGGGGACATGCGACATACATGCATGCGATTCGAACGTGTTCCGCAAGCCGCTTGCCGTATAGCAGTATTCGCCGGGGAGGTCTCGTGCTTGGGGAGGAGAGTGCTGATACCAAAAATCACAGTCCGTGCAGGCTATGTGCTGCGCACGAGAGCCAAGAAGGGATCTCGACGGATTGCGAATCCAACGTCCTTTTTGATGTCGAGTGGACCGAAGTTAACAGGAAATCCCAGCGGTTGCACTGGGCCACGCGGGCCGCGGCTGTGCGGGGCGCAGACCAATCATTATAGCCGTCAGATAGAACATATATAAAAAAAAAAAAAAAAAAAAAAAAAAAAAAAAAAAACCATAGAACAAATTCGCCCACAAACTCTGCGAGCAACACACTCACTGTTACATGTCATTACATTTTAGAACCTAAATGTAATCAACATGATATTACACCCATTGCGTCTCAGTCAAGAGCGAGATTCGAGTGAAAGAGTTCAATTGATCGTTCAACTTGATTCATCATGCCACACTCCTTCTTCCACCTATTTGGTGCAGCTAACTAAATTTGGCTAAATTGATACAAAACCTCCGAGTTATATCGCCCATCTAAACACAGCGTGCTCGCTCTATTCGCGTCGGAGGTAAAACTCACACCGGCTGGCGGCTCTTCGTTTGGAAGACACGAGGCCAAGCGGTTACATGTTGCAATATATATCGTCTCAGCTGAAGTAACGCATGATCTTTTGTTGCGAATCTTGCGAGAATTGGCTAAGGAGCGGCATCGGATCCACATTTGCCGCAGTGAGCAGCGATTTCGCAGCAGAGGCAACTCTGCTGGCTGTCTGTCCTTGTATGGCTTCTGCCTCCAGAGCCTGGACAATAAAAAGGAAGATTTTGCTCGCTTGGTTGAGAATGACATGGTTTCGTCTGGAAAAAGTAGTTAGCAAAGTCTCGACGTTGTACTGAATCTCGACTCAACTCACTGGTCAATAAGTTCAGCTAGATATGCATATGCATATGGAGCTGCTTCTTCATCGTTGACGACAGGAAGTGTGTCCACCCACTGGGCAATCACAGCCTGAGTGTCCCCGACGCTGCTTCCATTAAAATGCAAGATTTTGGCGATAGCAGCGCATGCATTTTCTGTGGCGTAGACATTTTCGTCACTTCGGGCTTCCAATACTTGAGTTACCTGGAACAAGTACGGCAATGATCCACCCAAGAATTGCGTCCAGGCCGCTCCTCCGTGGTGCGCTGCCACTCCAATTCCATACGCAGCGGCCTGACGTATCGCTGCAGATTGATCTCGGCAGCCATCAAGCAGAGGCTGAGTGATGTAATTGGAATATCGATGACTCTCCGGTCCACAATACTCAAGTACATCATCTAGGATGCAGAGCCCCCACTGTCTCTGTGTGGGATCCGTGGAAGTAAGAAAGCCCTCATATGTTGACATTAACCTCTCCCATGCTGGAAGAAAAGCCGCTCCGTGATTTTTGAAGATGGAATGAAACGCTTTGTTCATGTCCGACAATAAAGTCTGATCATCCTCAATTTCCCTTTCGAGCTCTTCAGCTTCATCCTCAACGTCATCAGCTGTTGCTCCTTCCTTATCTTCTGCCCGCTGGACAACTCTATTTTGATAGTCTTCAATTGTAGAAAGAACAGAGTCAATAAAGCCATTCATGTGAGCGGCAGTGAGGCAGTCTTTTCCAACAACCTCTACAGATTCGTAAAAGCATTGATACATCTCAGCGAGCGTTTCGATGGATGGTTCAGCGCTGAGTACTTCAAGAAGTTTGCTGACAGTGGCTGTCCAGAGACCCGCCAACTCGTTCGAAGGGCAGCCGTAAGCTTTTTTGTATGAGCTGAGCAGTTGTGGAACAAGCTTGGCCGAGATATACCGAACGGGGTCATGGAAGAAGAAGGCAAGACCTGGCAAGGCAATCTTCTCCATGATATTGGCTACAAATGGCGCAAATGCAGCCTCGAGGACTTGCGCATAGACGACAAGCAGCTCAATAGCCATATGCTTGTCATCCATAGTGCTTGTCCGAATGCCGATCATCTTTCCTTTGAGAGGGACGAACTCCCAGCCATCTTCTCCGTTCATTTGCTCAGCCTGTTCATCGTCTTCAAGTAATTGTATGTCTGCTTTCGCCACAGCCAGATCTAGAAGAGGAGGCATGACGTTTTCCAGGAATGGAACGAAGTCAGAGCCCATAACACGGCACATTCGGCCCCAGCAGTGCATCAAATATTGAGCCTGTGGATCATCTTGGTCCGTGATATTGGCCTGGATATTGGCCAAAAGGTTAACAAGGGTCATCGCATCTTGGCCCAGCCGGTCTCGACCAACAGCCAGAGCTATGAGGGTGGCACATTCCATAGCTTTGCCCCGTAGCAGTCGATATTCCTTCTCACTTTGATTTTGAAGCACATTGACGAGGAGTGGCATGAGGGTGTCGTAATACTTGGAGAATGCTGCTTGAGCAGAATCGGCAATGGTGGCAATAGTAGACAGAGCCTGTTCCTGTACGTACCGCTTGTCACTTTGAAGAAGTTGGAAGAGATGTGCTAGGAGGTCGTCAAGATACGGCTCAAGTATCGACTTCTCAGCTTCTTCACAAAAATTAACGAGGGCAGCTGCTGCGTGAGATTTGACTCGTGCCTCCGGAGCGTTCAGTACGGGAACAACAGCCTTGAGGACTCGGTCGTAAAAATCTGTTTGCATCTTCGGTGCAAAGTCTGTGCTCATTTGACCTAGTGCATTGCACCCTGCCCAACGAACACGAGGATGAGAGTCTTGCAAGGCCGGTATGACCAAATCGAGCACCTGGCTCAATTCACTGATCATCAACTCCCGACATCCTTCAGAGATGGCCGAAATAGCCATAAGGGCGGCATGTCTATCTCGCCAAGCCATAGAATTCATCATTCTTGGAAGCCAATTGAATGTGGGGGCTAGGATTGTCTGACCGCCTAACTTGTTTGCAAGGCGATCCATGGTCTGCTCACCCGCTACGTGATTCTGGTCGCTCTCATCTTGATCGAGCTATACAATCGTGTTAGCTCAACCAACTTAGCAAACACATGTAGGTGGAGTTACCAGGAATGCTGTCTCACATCATCTGAGGCCAGCCACTCGGCAGCATCGTCATCGTCTTCTCCCAAGTCAGTCATCAAGCTCAGACATTGAGTAATCATGTCGTTCGTGTAAGATGGATCTTTTCGGCACATGGAAGGCGCATAGTCGGCAAATGTGGCCATGAGCTCGAGCGCATTCTGACGACATATGCTATCAAGCTCTTTATCTTGTATAACGGACACGCTGAACTGCACAAGACTTTGGAAAAGCTGCTTAAACATCTTAGGCGCCGTCTCAGCCAAGTCGATGAGAGCCAAAAGTGCTTTGCTCAGGTCGTCCGAATCTTGAGAATCTTTGATTGGAGGAAGAATATTGAGAACATCGGGGATTAGGGAATAGTATCTGGTTTGGGACTTCTTGCTGATTGTGCTGAAAAAGGATGCAAATGCCTCCATGGCCGCCAAACGAACCTTTGGAAATAATTAATGTTTTTGTTTTCGTTTATAAGAAATGAGGAAAATGAAATTAGGAGAAGGGTGTTGTGTGTGTGTGTGTTTTTTAGAGAGGGCAAGGGATTTTTTTTTCTCGAGGGACATACCATGACGGCATCATCTTGAAACCCTCTGTGAAAAGCTTGCAACACCGTTTCTTCATGTTGCTTCTCAATGATTCCGGGTGTCGTTTTGAAAACTCGAAATGAGTTTTCTCGCTTTTCTACCTCAGGTGCTTGACTGAGTTGAAAGAGTACACCAAGCAATTCAGGCCAAGAATCATCTGCACAAGTAGCAAAGTTGTTAGCTTGATGTGAAATGGCTACTGGCGAGCACCCCGAATACGCACTATTATCCGTATACTGCCTCGCAACCTCTGCAACGGCGTCACTGATCTTGTTCCGGACTGTACGATCTTGCTCAGTAGCGAGAGCCTCCAACAGTTTTTGACGAATGACAATAGCCTGGTCCTTTGCTAATGAGTAGAACATGTCTACATTGTTCCTTGCGTCTACCTTGCGGGTTTTGGAGGCGATTCGTCGAAAAATAACTGCAGCAAAAGACCGAGCCTAAGAATTTATGTTAAACCCACATGTTATCACAAACCGGCAGTGTTTGAGTCGAAGGGCGGTCAACCCGGCCCGTAGTTAAAACGTACGGCATTGTCCCCTGCACCTTGGAGTTGTTCAACAAGTCCCACCAGAAGAACCTCTGGTCGTTCACCCGTCCAGTTGTTCTGAAGATGCTCCTCAGCTTGAGATCGGGTGGCATTGTCTGCGGACTGGAGCGCTTGCAGGAGCTGTGCCAGCTCAGCGTGCACCTCAGCGGACAACAGAGACATGTTTGCGGCGGCTGGGCGGTATAAGCGCCGTGCTGCCTTGAAGTTGTCTCTTTGTTTATGGCAGTTTCTGGCGCAACGTGGAAGCAGCTCGTACAGTCGTGAAGACAAGCTCTGTCGTTGAAGGGAAACAAGATTGAGTTCAATTCCTGTTCCCTTGAAAGTTGACTTTTTGGTGTGCGAGGCAAAGTGGGGGAGGGGAAGATGAGAGTGGGCAACTAGACCGAACTTTGAGAACCGCCGCGACTTCCAAGAATGGCGCTCCCTGGTTGGACGTGGGACATTTCAGTGGGGTGTCGAAATTCTGCGAGCACCCATTAACCAAAATTTGTGTGAGATCCCAACAGGATCTATTTCTCATAAAATATAGATGACAAATTTGAATTAAGTAAATCTTTAATAGAAAATTCATGGGTTAAATGCTATTAATGGCTATAAGGAAATAACTAACGGCTGCTCTAATATTAAGCCTGCCTTTAAATTCCTTCATTGCCTATATTATATATATTAACAAGTATAATATACTAACGTTACTAGCTTACTAATGCGCCCACGTAGTATAAAAGGCTAGTAAGTATAGTAGTGTGATATAAGTTTAGCTCTATCCCCCTAGTGCGTAAAATAAAATATAGAAGACATGTATAGAAAATAAATAAGTAAATTTAATTTAACATTTAAAAATTTTAAAGTAAATGTAGTAATCAGACTTTGTAGCTACTTTCTGTTGTTATAAATGACTAATAGAAGCGGAATAACTAAACTCCACGGTCTCCTCCGCTTTCCTCAACCGCTTAGCGCTCGCATACTACCTTTTGGCGTATAGAAACGCCTTGCGGTCTTTAATTATTAATTTAGTGTTATTCCTTCTGTTAAAACAAGCTTACTTATGAATAAGTAGTATATAAGCGGTTGCTTTAGTAGAAATCTTAGCATTAGATGTTTCTTTAGAAAAATAAATGCGAGAGGGAGTTGCACCTTTAGCAAAGGGAGCACCGAAGAAGCGGGGCGTGGCACGCCCAAAATTAAGCAGCAGTTTTCCCGTCGTCGCGTCAAGATTGAATTTTTGCAACCTTACAAGACAACGTATCGCCATAAGTCTCGAAGCTCCGATAAAATAAGGACACGTCGCGACTCTTTCGATGGACATTGAGTCTTTTCAAACGAAGGTCAGCCACGGGCTGCAGCAAGCGCTTACGGCATTCCAGCAAGTCCCTGGTTCCGCGGTCCTTTTAAGATATATTCGCTCGAGCTACCAAAATGACCCTGTGCGATCCGCCATTGAACTCGTGTTGATCTTGTTTTTCATACGATACCTATTATCGCCATCATACTCCACTCATAAGCAAAATTTCGTCAAGCTTAGAGAAGATGTTTGTACTTTCCTAACCATGATTTGTGATGCATAAGATGCCCCATAACCGACAACCTGTGCAATGGAAGACTTCTTTGGCTGATGTCGAACACAATACTCAGGAAATTGATGAATTGGTGGACGAATGGGTTCCAGAACCACTCGTTGCCGAGCAAACTCCTCTAGAAGAAGCAGAAAGCGAGAGGCTTCCAGTCATCATCGGGTACGTATCTACTAGTGCTGTGACAAATGACTTGAGATGGGAGACAAGTCTATCATCTCGGTGCATTGGGGCTTTCCGCAACGCCGATCATCTGTACATTATGCCTTCTGAGGACATGTTGCTAATTTATAAATCCGCGAACAGACCTACAGGACCCAAAGTAAAACTGTCGAGCGGCAGGATCGTCACGAACCTCGCATCCTACAATTTCTACAACTTTAATGCCAACGAACAGATCAAAGAGAGGGCGATTCAGACTCTGCGGACTTACGGCGTCGGCCCATGTGGTCCCCCACAATTTTACGGCACCCAGGATGTTCACGTGAAGGCTGAAGCCGATATAGCTGATTTTCTCGGAAGCGAAGCCTGCATTGTGTATGCGCAGGCCTTTTCTACTATATCCAGTGTCATACCCGCTTTCTGTAAAAGAGGCGATGTGATCATTGCGGATGAAGCCGCGAACTATTCGATCCGAAAAGGTCTACAAGCCTCCCGAAGCAACATCAAATGGTTCAAGCATGGTGACATGGACGACTTGGAGAGGGTCATGAAGTCTGTCGCTGTTGAACAGACCAAAGGAAAGAAGCTCACTCGACGATTTGTTGTCACAGAGGGTCTTTTTGAAACATGCGGGGACATGACGGACCTCCCAAGACTTGTGGAACTGAAGATAAAGTACAAGTTTCGCATCATCCTTGACGAAACTTGTTCTTTTGGAGTACTTGGACGAACTGGCCGTGGCCTCACCGAAGCTCAAAACGTCGATCCTCAACAAGTCGATATGATAGTAGGCTCCCTCGCAGGTCCGCTATGTGCCGGTGGTGGATTCTGTGCTGGTGCAAAGGACGTCGTTGAGCACCAGCGCATTACCTCTTCAGCTTATACTTATTCAGCTGCTCTTCCAGCTATGCTGGCCATTACAGCAAGTCAAACCGTCAATCTCCTCCAATCCAACCCAGATATTCTCACCCAATGTAGAGAAAACATCAAAGCTATGAGATCACAGCTGGATCCCCGCAGTGACTGGGTTATGTGTACCAGTGCTCCAGAAAATCCTATCATGTTACTTGTACTGAAGCCAGAGATTATCACCATCAAAAAGCTAGGATTAGACGATCAGGAGCGTCTCCTGCTGGATTGCGTCGATGAGGTGAGGCTCCTCCCATTTGCAAATAAACTATATTTGCAAATAAACTTGACCTTTACTGATGAGCTGATCCAACTTGGCAAAATAATGCAAAATAGTGTATTGTTAACAATGTTCTCATTACGAAACTTAAGACGAGGCCATATGCCCACACGATTGCAGCTAGAGACTGCAAGTGGATTGCCCAGCCGGCCTTGAAAATTTGCATTACATCTGCTCTTTCTAAAAAGGACATTGAAAAAGCCGGCACCACCATAAGACATGCCATCACAAAGGTCATGACTCGCAAAGTTGGCAGCAAGATGGGGTAAAGGGCTCAATTTTGGGAGTATAATTGTATGATATTTGCTGCTCCCTTTACCACCTCAAACTGCTAAGAGCTCGGTTGGCGTATAACGCCAACGGCGAGACCATAACCTGTTGAAGGGAGAAAACTTGACGCAATGCGACAGCCTTAAGTATACTAATGTATAATACACACCTAATCGAGAGAGTTCATCAGACAAGAAGATGTCTTCAAAGATCATCAGGCCGTATTCATATGTTGCCAACTCTCTACTTGTAGTTTTGTAGGGATTCATGATTAGTTTCTTCCCAGCACTTCCATGACAGTCTTTCAGACTCTTATAATACTATCAAGGCGACTCGGCCATGAAACATCAAGTAAAAATTGCTAATGCTCCTCGTGGTGGACATTAAATGAACAGCAGCCTGGGATGGTTTCGTGACAGTTAGCTCGTTGTTCGATCACTACGACGCCGCAACCGATTGTGCAATTATATCCCTACTGTTCGGTTAGCAGGCCACTTGTATTATGAACTGTCCAGCTGTGAACACTGAACCGCATCGCAAGCACAGCATGGTGGTGGTGATGCTTGACGTTTCGGCCCCGCACCCATCACGTTTGGCATCTGGTATTACGTGTCTCATGTAGCAGCCATCATCACATTCCTTGCAAGAGAGTTGTTTATTGACATCTTGTTCAGTTCGAGTCAACCCGGAATGTCGCTATAATAATAAACATGAGTGAAACAACGAGCGCGACACTACTGCTGCCTCTAACCAGCTTTTGAGTATGGTTTAACAGCCGCCCTTTTCAACTGAGTGTCTGCCGAGAGCTTTCTTTTCTTTTTCTTCTTTTTCACTGTTCCCGTAAACTCAACTTTTCAGCCGATCCTCCCAAGTTGCCGTCAGATATAGATACACGTATACTGGCATCGGGCCACATCGGGCAAGGAGGAAGAGTCGACGAGACAGAACCGGCGCAAATATATCTTGGTCAACGCTCACCAGTGCAAAAATGTCGTTCACGACCTGGTTTATCTTCTCTCTGGTGCTGGGGTCGCTCAGCGCTGGACAAGTAGCTGGTCAGAGCACTAAATAAACGCACTGTTGCCCTCGTTTGACTAATATTTTGATTACAGGAAAGCCTCACATTGGCCAGGATATCCCCCGTGGTCTTGATATAATCGTCTACGACTCAGAAGTTGCCTCGGCCACTCGTGTACGAGAAGTGATTCAGTGGGTGAATGACGCAGGCGAACCGGTTGGGACTGCCACGGAGGACGTCTTATTATTGCCAACAAGCTTGGCTCCCGGTGCGGTGGCAAATAAGACGGAAGTCAATAGCAGAACAACACCCCTATGCACGAAGACACTTCTCATCTCGTCTCCCAATCGCGCACCAGCCGGAAATCAAGATGGCGGAATTGCTGCCCCAGCCAAGGCCCATGAGTCGATCACTACCCCCAAAACGGTTGAATCCCAAACAACAAAAAACGCTGGGACGCCATCGGCTTCCCCTGACGGCACAAAGGATTCATCTGGGCGATTCGGGGTGTCTTACACACCGTATCGTGCCGATCAAAGTTGCAAATCCCAACAAGATGTAGATGACGACTTCGAAAGAATGGCAGGCTCATACTCTGTCGTCCGCATCTATGGAACCGAGTGTGACCAGGTTTCCATGGTGTATTCGGCTGCAAAGGCGCACGGAATGAAGCTGTTTTTGGGCATCTGGAATCCTTCCTCCGTGCAAGATGAGGCCGACAAGATAATCTCTGGGCTCAAGGGTGACTGGGACATGGTGGACACAGTCAGCGTAGGAAATGAGCTGGTAAACAATGGCGAAGCAACGCCTGGAGAAATCATTAGTTCTGTAAGTAGGGCACGGTCGGTCCTTCGCGCAGCAGGCTATCAAGGGCCAGTGGTTGCAGTCGATACTTTCACCGCTGTCCTCGCGCACCCCGAACTTTGCGATGAGTCGGACTATTGCGCTGTCAATGCCCATGCCTTCTTCGACAGCACCAATCGGCCATCTGAATCTGGAAGATGGCTGGAAAACACTCTGTCCAGGATCAGATCGGTCATCTCACAAAAGGATAAGAGAATCGTTGTCACCGAGACTGGCTGGCCAACAGAGGGTACCCCGAACGGAGTGGCAGTTCCAAGTTTGGAAAACCAGAGGCTTGCTCTCCATTCTATCAAGAAACAGTTTGCTAGCAGTCCGGAAAGCATCATTTTGTATTCTGCCTTCAACGACTTGTGGAAAAAGAGAACAATGGCGACATTCAACGCTGATCAGTTCTGGGGCATTGACGGTGCCAGTTCTTCTTGTGACCAATATTAGGTACTAGCAGTCAACGAGTTACGACAAACCATGGACTCTTGAGCCGACAGACATCGTCTGTCAATCGCAGAACGTCTTCTAGAATGCTGTCTTGTGAAAGTCGTTTCCCAATTCCTGGTCTCTTATGTAGGTAGTGTTTGGTGCTAGGAGGCACGTCAATTACCCCGCGTTTCATCGCCAATTTGCATCCTCCTTTTATCGTCAATTACACCTTCCAAATTTGCTGCTTTTGCGCTCTTTTTGCAACTATAATATTCCTTCACTTTTGGTAGGCCGTTTGCCTCTATCTTGATCAATTAATTTTTTTCGTCGTCTCTGCGTATCAGTCTTTTCTCCTACTCCGGTTGGTAGCAACACTCCGTCATGAACTCAATGCACAAGAAAAGGAGCACATTCTACGTGTAAAGCAGTAGAAATCAGATGGATACAGCATATTACGTCATAGTTGGAAAATGCTAGCGCGCGGCCGACTAACATAATCTAGAATAGTGAAAGCGCTAAAGCGCACCTACCTTAGTACTTGTAGGTAGGTAGGTACTGTAGGTAGTGTGGTGTGGTGGAAAATGGTTGACGTCATTACCCCTCTTTTGGAGCAAGTTTTTCCACTTAGTAATATCACTTATTAGCTCCTTCTAATTTTGCAAGTTTAGAGCCCTCTTTATAATAATTATATTCCCTTAGATTAGGTAGGCTTTTTGCTCTTTTCATTATCTTTATATTAATTACTTCTTCTAGTGCCTTTATTAAAGACCGTCTTTTCTAGCGACCACGCTAGGAGTGCTGCATTATTATTTCTTTTTGTGATTATTATAATCTCTGTCTTTGTTAGGATTCTGTGAATTCCCTGTTGTTTCTTAGTTATTTAGCTGCTTTGTTTCTTTAACTATTTAAAATAGTTAATTAGTGCCTCTCCTTTCACGCTAGATTCCACGCAAGATACTTATAATTTTAAGTCTTAAAGCACTCTAGTCTTCTGCTTTAACTTAAATACTTTATCTAAGGATTCTATTAGGCTAGTCTTAGTAAATCACAAATTATACTAGGACTCCTTATAAGCCTCTAAAAACCTTAGAAGATTCTTTAAGTCCTTACTAGTCCTTACCTTTGCTTTCTTTAGTAAAGCTATTACTTTTAAATTCCTTATTCCTTATTATAAAGCTTTACTTAAAGCACTAAGAAAAATAATAAAATACAAACTCCCTTCCCCCTAAGATATTAAGACTTTTAATAGTAGCTCCGCGGCTAGTAGATAGCTAACAAAGCTATAGTAGTCTTTTAAGTTTATTAATAAGAGCAAATTACCTAATCTTAGTGTTTTTATTTAGGCTATTAACATTACTCTTAAGGAAGCTACTACTACCTTTATAAATAGTACTAAAACTCTTTAGGCTATTATTTCTAAAGCTAAGTTAAAGATTACTACTAAGGAAGACTCTGCTACTTTACAGTATTTTCTTAAGGAGCAATACCTATCTAAGGTTATTAATAAGGAAATTAAAGCTACTACTACTAACCTTACCTAAGGTCCTAATAAAGCCTTAGCTGCTTATTTTACTTAAACTCTTAGTATTTTATATTATACTAGAGGCTAAAATAAGCCTCTAGTTAGGGATCCCCCTCTGTCCCCTATTAAAATTTATATACTTAAGGACTTTATTTATTAGTTTATAAAAGGCCTTAAAGATTATACTCTTATATAGGAAGTAATTAGTTAGAATGCTTTATTTGCAAATAGTCTTTATAAAGCATAGGAAACTATCTAATAAGCTACTATAATCCTTAAAGCAAAGGCTAGTTTAGCCTAAAGCACTGCTTATAACACTAAAATTATAATAATAAAGGAGCTTATTAAGAACTCTAGTAGTTACTTTACTAATAATACTATTTCTTATACTTTTAATCTTTTACTTTCTTTCCTAAAAGCTTTAAAATTAAGCAGCGCTCCTTAGGTGCTTATTAAGACTTTTTATTCTTAATTATAGCCTTCTTTTGCTCTACTATTAAATTTAATAATAGCTTTATTAGACTTAAGGAAAAAGGCTAATAAGAAGACTAACATAAAGACTAATAAGTTTACTAAGAATAAGGAGGATACTACTATTGCCCCTGCTACTAATTAGCTATAAATTAGCAACCTCTTTAATACTAATTTGCCTTTATATAATTAGAACTAGAATGTTTAGTAGTAACTATAATAGACTTAGCCTATCTTCTAGTAGCCTTAGCCGCCTTAGTAGAATTAGTAGAATCCCCTATATATTTAGCAACCTTTAACTTAATATAATAATGCTTATAAAGGCAAGTAGCCTTATAAGTCCTAGTAGCTACTAAAGCTAGTATTAGAGTCTAAGAATCTATATATTAATAGAACTATGCCTCTTCCCTATAGTAGCATTTGCTTTAAGTATAGTAATTTAGGCTACTATACAAGTAATTATCACGCTTAATTTAGTAAGTAGCTTAAACCTTAGGAAAGTGCTTAGTTAAAGTCTATAACCTTGCCTTTATAGAATACTACAAATTAGACTAAAGGGCATTCTCACGCTTATCTTGCTTAAATTTACCTTAATTAGAATAGCAGAATTGCTAGGGATAATAATACCTATCTAGCTATTATAAATTCCTACTATTTAAGCATTACTACCTCTAATACTGTTATTATTAAGGAAGCTTGTAAGCAATCTAACGCTTATAAAACTTATAAGTATAATATTAATAGCAAGCTCTATAAACTTAATAAGAAGAAACTTAATGCTATTGCTTCTTCTTCTTCTGCTCCTTTACTAATTATTAAGAGTCTTTGTAATGCTAACGCTAAGACTCTTAATACTACTACTAAGGCATTGCTTTAGATTATAACTTTACTTAATATAAATAATAGTTATATATCTAAGAAGCATTAAGTTTCTAAGGTTAATAATTCTTAAACCTAGGATACTAATACTCCCACTAAACCTATAGTTATCCCTAGGGCTATAAAAAAAAGTATAAAGACCTTAAGCAAGATTTAGGGTTATAAGGGCCTTAGTTTAATTAATTAGAAAGGTCTTGCAAAGCAAATCACTATACTAATAAGCTTGCTTAATCTTTAGTAAATTAGCCCTAAGCTCTTAAAGCAATTTAAACGCCTTTCCTCTTAAATTCCTACTAAGAGAGCAAAGAAAGGCAAGAAAAATACTATAAGCTTCGCTACTACTATAGCCCCTAGGAAGACTCCTAGACCTTTAGATTATTACAATACTAATCTTTTAATAAAAGCTAAGACTTTAGTAAAGCTTTTTAACATTTAAGTCTATACTAAAATAGGCTTTAAGCACTAGAAGCATTTTAGCTTCCTTTAGGGGCAGGCAGTTACTAATTAGGGCTCTAATATAAATTTAATTTTAAAAGCCTTTATTCTTGCGTAGGGAATTCCTGTCTATAACCTTAGATTTGTGGGATTTGCTAGGCTCTTTATAACTAACGCTAATAAACAATCTAATAAAATCACGCACTTTATTACAATAGAAGTAAATTACAAGGGAGTTATATAATTTATTTAGGCAGTTCTCACGCCTTCTAAGCAGTAGTTTATAAACACTATCTTAATCTTAGGACTGCCCTAGCTCTATAATATTAGCGCTAAATTTAATATTTATAATTTAACTATTTATATTAGACTTCCTAAACTTAGAGACAAACCTATACTAATTAAGGGCACTAAAGCAGCCCTTTCCCTGCGTTAGAAGGTTATTCTCTATCCTAGTAATCCTAATATATTAAACTAATATATTAGTTAGGAAGATATTAATGCTTCTAGAGAGGAAAGCTCCTCCTATAATAAGGACTCCTTCTCTTCCTTTAATAATAATAATTTAGAAAACTAGATTATTAATTATAACCTAAATATATTATTAAACTATATTTTAATAGGGTTATTCTAGGACCTAAGGAAATTTAGTTGCTTCCTTTTATTTATTTCTAGAATAACCTATCTATGTAGCTAGCTAGCCACGCACTAAAGCTTATATAGTCCACCGCTATCCTTAATAAATTCTCCCTTATAAAAAGGTTAAGTTTTTAGGCGTTTTCTACTAGTCTTAATGTGGATAAGCTTTTATTTAGTCCTGCTATAACTAAGGCTATTTCTAATAGTATTATTTAGTAATCTAATACCCTCCTAGTTAATATAGGGAAATTAACTACTAAGAATTAGCCTAGTCCTATCGCAACTAAAGCTCTAAGCTTCCTATTCCTAACCTCTTATTAAATTCTGCGAAGAAGCATAGATATTAACACTTTAATTAACTTTGTAAAAGACTAGTTTAGTAAGATAAGAATTTCTCTAGGAGCGCTAGTGCCTCCTAATTTATATAAGGAAATTATATAAACTTTCTTTATATATTACAACTTAAATACTACTTCTATTTATAATATCCTAGTAATAAACCTTTATTTATACTATCCACAATTAAAGGAAGGCATTAAACCTTAGGCTAGATCCCCTAAGAGACACTAGTTAGAACTATAAAGATACTAGTTAGATTAACTAGTAACTAAAGGAATTAAGGCAGGAATATATAAATATATAATAGCTACAAATAGCTAAATTTCTAACTAGAGCGCTAAGCTAGTGCTTGTTATAAAAGATAAGATAAATCCTTAGGCTAAGCAGTAACTTACTATAAATTATTTATATATTAATAAGACAATGCCTAGGATCTAACTACTACTTCTTGCTAAAGTTTATAATAGTTTATTAGATTCTTATATTAGAAGTTATAGTATATTTAATCTAAAGTATATATACTAGTCTATTATAATTACTTAGGAATAGCACTATGTTTTTGCCTTTTATATACTAGGATTTAGCTAACTCTAACTAACTTAGATGCCTTAAGGTTCCTAGTTAGCTTCTTTCTTTATAACTAAGGTTATAAAATTAGCACTAGGACTAATACTAGCGCTATTCCTAGAGCCTTCGCTACTTTCCCTAAGAGTGTTAGGGAAAATAAATCCTATTATAAATTATATAAATAATATCTTCTACAAGCATAAGACCTTTAAAGAGCAGTAGAATTTTATTTATAATTACCTTCTTCTATGCCTTCTATAGTTACTAATAAAGCTAAGCTTTAAGAAAGTTTCCCTAAGAATAGATTTAATTCTTATAGTTAGCTAAGTATATTAAATTAGTGGTAAGATGTTTATAAAACCTAGTTAATTAGCAAAGCTTAAGGAATAGCCTACACTAAGGAATTAGCATAATATTAGGTTATTCCTTAGGGTAATTAGACTATATTAATAATAGATTAAAAACTACGCTAAGATTACTTAACTATTAAATTAACTTACTAGGGATATTAACTAGTAATAGGGAGATTCTAAAGCTCTCTCTTTTTTACTGCTTAAGGAGATAGCCTTAAGCATAGTAGAAATATATAGATATTAGTTTAATCTCCCTACGTAATTATATTCTAATGCTAGCAAATTCGCTAGTAGCTATGTGATTCTATAATTATAAGATAAAATAGCTTATCCTATTTTATATAACTTATTCTTATTTACTAAAACATAGTATAATTATAGCACATATAAGCAGGAATTATATGCTATAATTAAATTCGTTTATAAGCATAGGAATTTCTTTAAATCTAAGTATTAATTAACAATTTACACTAATTATAAGCCGCTTTCTACTTTTATTACATTAGTTAGACATAAAGGAATTTACGCACGCTAGGTTACTAAATTACGCTTAGTTAATATTAAAATCACCTTTATTCCTAGCAAGCATAATGCAGTAGCTAATGCGTTATCTTATACTATTTTTCCCTCTAATAATTATACTAAAAATAATCTCTCTTCTTTTAGGTCTCTAAATAAGCTTACTTCCTAGTAGGTTTAGAAAGATAAAACTAGAGGATATAAAGAATTATTAAAGCAGTGCATAAGGAAAATTAATAATATTCCTAATAATAAAGCGCTGCTTTTTACTATACTATACAAGACTTCCCCTAAAGGTTATAATATTTAGGCATAATATAATAAGAACAATTAGTACTTAGACATTATAAGATTCCTTACAGGTTATGGAGGTCCTAATAGTTATCCCTATAATTAATTCGCAATACGCAAGATTACTTCTAAAGCTGCTTATTATAAGCTCAAAAATAGGCAGCTCTAGTATAAGGGTTATTATAACAATTAGAGATGTTTATTAAAATCTAAAGTCGCTATTACTTTAAAGAAAGCTCACGATAATACTAGTTATTTTAGCATTAAGCTCACGAAATAGAATTTAATAAAATTAGTATATTAGCCTTAAATAAGCCTAGATGTAATTAACTATATTAAAGGATGCTAGTAATATATTAGATTTATATTAAGAAAGCCAAAAGCCCCTAGTTAACTAGTCTTTATTAATAAACTATTTTAAGTTATTAGAATAGACTATATTAAACCCTTCCTAGTTTCTATTAATTAATTAAAACATGTTTTAGTAATTATTAACTATTTTTTACAATATCTATAGCTCTTCCTATGTAAATCTACTAGAGCAAGCGAAGTTATATTATATCTTTTAAATTAGTTTTAATTTCTATCCTTTATCCCTAAGCTCTTTTATACTAATCTAGGTCCTGCATTTAAATTAAAGGAATTAAGCAATTTTATAAAAAGCAAAGGTATTAAGATTATTAATTCACTACAATAATTACATTAAAGCGTTAGGTTAATCGAAATTTACAATTAAGTTATGTAGTTAATCCTTAATAAAGTTATAATAAATCCCACGAATTAGAGTGCTAATTTATTCTCTATAAGTAAGTTGCTTAATAGCTAATATATTAAATTAGTTAGTTTTTTACTATACGAAGTATTATATAAATTAAGCAGGTTTCCTAGTAAAAACACTAACACTTTTCTAATCTTAGCATTGTAATAATTTTGTCCTGCTGCATTCTACTAGGAGACTAAAGATAATATACGCTTAAATATAATATTTAAATAGGTTAGATTATAAGAAAAGCAACAGATAAAACTAATTAACAAAGCCTCTATTAAAGCAGAAGCCTGCTAAGAATAATATCTTCTTTAAAGGACTACACTATTTAAACCTAATAATCTAGTCTTTATTGCTATAAATAGGCATTCTCTAAAGCTTTAATTAGTTTAGTAAGGACTATTTTAAGTTAAGAAACGCTATAGATAAGCTTTATATTTACTATTAAACGTAAATAGTATAAAGATTAAAGGAGGATATAGTTTAGAATTCTATAAGGATATAATAAAGTTATTTATGCCGCAATAGGGGTATTTACAAGCGCTATAGGATGCATTAATATTAGGAAAGTGTAAATTATATTACTAAGAACCTTACTTTTAGGAGCATTATTTTTATTATAGAAAGCCTTGTTTTATTTGCTAATTATCACATCACAATCGTAGGCGATTGACTTTTTGGTGGGGGACGTGTGGTGTGGTGGAAAATGGTTGACGTTATTACCCCTCTTTTGGAGCAAGTTTTTCCACTTAGCAATATTACTTATTAGCTCCTTTTAATTTTGCAAGTTTAGAGCCCTCTTTATAATAATTATATTCCCTTAGATTAGGTGGGCTTTTTGCTCTTTTCATCATCTTCATATTAATCACTTCTTCTGGTGCCTTCGTTGAAGACCGTCTTTTCTGGTAGTGGGTGTGGTGTGGTGGAAAATGGTTGACGTTATTACCCCTCTTTTAGAGCAAGTTTTCCACTTAGCAATATCACTTATTAGCTCCTTCTAATTTTACAAGTTTAGAGCCTTTTTTGTAATTATATTATTACTTCACTTCTTAGGGGGCTTTTTGCTTAGATAATAATAATTTAATTCTTTGTCTTTGTCTTATATTAGTCTTTTCTAGCGACTACAGAAGGAGTGCTACATTATTATCTTCTTTTTATAATTATTATAATCTCTGTTTTTGTTAGGATTTTGTAAATTCCCTGTTATTTCTTAGTTATCTAGCTGCTTTGTTTTTTTAACTATTTAAAATAGTTAATTAGCGCCTCTCCTTTCACGCTAGATTCTACATAAGATACTTATAATTTTAAGTCTTAAAGCACTTTAGTCTTTTACTTTAACTTAAATACTTTATCTAAGGATTTTATTAAGCTAGTCTTAGTAAATTACAAACTATACTAGGACTTTTTATAAGCCTTTAAAAACCTTAGAAGGTTCCTTAAGTCCCTATTAGTCCTTACCTTTGCTTCCTTTAGTAAAGCTATTACTTTTAAATTCCTTATTCTTTATTATAAAGCTTTACTTAAAGTACTAAGCAAAATAATAGAATATAAACTCCCTTTCTCCTAAAATATTAGAACTTTTAATAGTAGCTTTATAGCTAGTAAATAGCTAATAAAACTATAGTAGTCTTTTAAGTTTATTAATAAAAGTAAATTACCTAATCCTAGCGTTTTTATCTAGGCTATTAACATAGCCCTTAAGGGAGCTACTACTACCTTTATAAATAGCACTAAAACTCTTTAGGCTATTATTTCTAAAGCTAAGTTAAAGATTACTACTAAGGAAGACTCTACTACTTTATAGTGTTTTCTTAAAAAGTAATACCTATCTAAGGTTATTAATAAGGAAATTAAAGCTACTACTACTAACCTTACCTAAGGTCCTAATAAAGCCTTAGCTACTTATTTTACTTAAACTCTTAGTATTTTATATTATACTAAAGGCTAAGATAAGCCTCTAATTAGGGATCCCCCTTTGTCCCCTATTAAGATCTATATGCTTAAGGACTTTATTTATTAGTTTGTAAAAGGCCTTAAAGATTATACTCTTATATAAGAAGTAATTAGCTAGAATGCCTTATTTATAAATAGTCTTTATAAGGCATAAGAAACTATTTAATAAGCTACTATAATCCTTAAAGTAAAGGCTAGTTTAGCCTAAAGCATTACTTATAATACTAAAATTATAATAATAAAGGAGCTTATTAAGAACTCTAGTAGTTACTCTACTAATAATACTATTTCTTATGCTTTTAATCTTCTACCTTCTTTCCTAAAAGCTTTAAAATTAAGCAGCGCTTCTTAGGTGCTTATTAAGACTCTTTATTCTTAATTATAGCCTTCTTTTACTTTACTATTAGATTTAATAATAGCTTTATTAGATTTAAAGAAAAAGGCTAATAAGAAGACTAATATAAAGACTAATAAGTCTGCTAAGAATAAGGAGAATGCTACTATTACCCCTGCTACTAATTAGCTATAAATTAGCAACCTTCCTAATGCTAATTTGCCTTTATATAATTAGAACTAGAATGTTTAGTAGTAACTATATGTCATAAATAGGTTAGGGATATTAGAGTAAGAGATTAAGGAAGTCACGGCTTATTCGAAGGTATGTAGCAATAGGTAACGGTCTTAATTCTTGCCCCCTTCTATTTAATTTAGTTAGAGGTCTATGCCTATATAATTATAAGTATTACATGCCTTTAGTCCTTACTATAAGTCTAGCAGTTATACCTTGCCATAAGTCTAGTAATTATATGTAGCAAATAACCTTATTATATAATGCAAATTTAATAGAGGCTTGCTTATATAAATAGATCCTATTAGCCTAAGGTAACCTTATAGCTTTCTAGTCCTAATAAGGTAACCCTCTTTGCTTATAATTATCTTAGTTATAAAAGGTTTTCTTTATATTACCTAATTTAAAAGTTATAAAATAATCCTAAAAATTTTTAATACTTCTAATTTATATATATTCTTTATAATACCTATAATATTACTACTTCCTTACTTTTAATTTCTTTAAACCTTCTTTCTTTTTATTTTTTAATCTTATTACTATACACTAGCTTTCTTTTAAAGAATTTTTTAATTATATTCCTAAGGGACTTATAAATTTATAAAGTTATAGTAATATATTTATATATTCTCTAAGTTATTATAACCTTCCTATTTAATAAGGTATTTTTATTAGTTTCCCTAATGCTTATAAGTAATAATTCCTTTTATAATATATAAAGAATCTTCTCTTATAAGGAGAGGTACTTACTTTATTACTTTTAGTACACTCTTTAGATCTCCTTTATATAATTCTAGGTTTAAGATATAAAAAATATTATAAAGTCTTATACCTTATAAAAGCTTTATTTAGTAAGCTAACCTATAATTTCTAATTAACTTAATAATTTTATAGGGTCCTAAGTACTTTATTATAAGCTTCTTACTTAGTTACTATAAATTAATATTTTTTATAAATAAAAGAATATAGTCTCTTATATTAAATTTTATTAGTATTCTCTTTTAATTATAATACTTAGCTTATATAGCTTATATATATTATAGGAGCTTTTGTGTCTCTTTATGTTTATATTATAGCTTTACTTTATATAACTTAGCTTATTTATTTATTATAGTAGTTATTCTCTTTATATATAATAAGCCTTTAGGTATAAAACCTTAAAGCGCCTTAGTAAGGGATTTGCAAAGAAAGCTATAATAGCTTATATTATATATAAATTATACTATTAGTAAAAGGTTAACCTAATTAGTTTATTTAGCACTACTAAAGGCCTATAAATAATACTTAAGTAATTAGTTTATTTATTTAGTCTAACTATTTATTTAAGGATAAAATATAGTACTTAGTTAATACTTAGTTATAATATTATAGTAGAAGGTTTACTAGAAAAAGCTTATAAAAGTTATTTTATAGTTAGTTATAATACCTTCTAAGATATTATAATTTTTAAAGACTAAATTAATAAAAAGTATAGCTAAACTATTATTACTTAATTACTTTAATATTAATATATAAATAGCGTACTTTATAAATTAGTTAACTATTATAAGAATAGTATTATATATTTTAGATTCTAATTCCTTTACTAGGGGAAGTCTTATAATAAAGTTTATTAATAGCTTTTAGAAAGGTTAGTTTAGTATAGGGAGTATAGTAAGTTTATTATAAGGTTAATACTGCCTTAGCTTTAATACTTAATAATTAAAATAAGTGTAAATATACTCTTTAATATCTTTTCTTATATATAGCTAGTAGTATTAGTTAGTAATTTAATAAAGCGTTTTACTAACTCCTTAATGCCCTATAGCTTTATTATTATAAATAAGTATTAAAATCTTTTTATAAAGACTTAATAGAATATATATATAGTCTCTAAAAAAAAGTGTTTTATTTTTATTAATTAACTAACCTAAAGGGCTAGAAGTATTCCCTAAGCTTCTAACTAAAGGGTTAGAAATAGCCTCTTTATTATAACCTTAAGGGCTAGAGGTATTCTCTTAGTCTTTTTTTATTTTATTATCTAAAAGGTTAGAGACTTCCCCTATATTTTAAGCTTAAAGGCTATAGGTATTTTTTAAGCTTTAAATAAGCTACTTAGTTTATAAAATAAGGGCATTCCCTTACTATGCCTAGCTTAATTTATTATATATAGCTGCTTTTAGAGGGTTTATAATATTAGCTTTATACTATATAAGATGCTAACTAAGGAAGTAAAGTCTAGCTATAAGAGTGCTATTATATTAACTTATTATTAGTATAAGGCTATTAAGTAGGATTAGTATTTATAACTTTAATAATATTTTAAACTATTCTAAAGAGCTACTTATAAGTATTACTCTCTTAGTAATTATACTATATACTTACTCTTTAAGGGCTATAGTATTCTCTAAGTATTTTAAAAAGC
>SRQA01000809.1:0-16160 GCA_018360365.1 Claviceps citrina | reverse complement strand
CCAATCACATTGCGTGCATCCTCGCTTAGCCGGGCGGAGCCGCAGGCTAAGCCGAGGGTGCCGAGGTTGACCCGTAATGTGTGCGATGATTCCGACATAAATAAAGGAGGAAGGGTCTCTTTATTAGCTATAATCTTTAGATTGCCTAAATTATATAAGAATAGCTTTATAATAATAAATCTAAATTTTATTAGTCCTAAAGGTATCTCTACTATGTAGGTTATGCCTTCTATAGCTAAGAGTTTGTAAGGACCTTACTAACTACCTTTCTTACGCTAGACTTATACCTTAGATTATAATAGGATCTAGTAGGTTAGGAGAGTGTTAGGCCTATTATAATAAGTAAGGGCATTACTAATCTAGCGCTTTGTAAGCAATCTACAGGCTTTAAAGGTAGCTTTATAGATTACTTTAGCACATTAAATAATAGAAAACGCTAGTAGTAAATCCTATAATAGTTATAAATATGCCCTAAACACAAGAAGTATTAAAACAAGGCTGTTTAGGCTAGCAAAGTTATTAATAGCTTTTATAGCTATTTAAAGAAGGTAGTCTTACTATATATAGTCTCTAAGTTTGCTTTTAATAATGCTATATACACGTTAGAGGGGAGTGTGATATCTTTTAACTTTTCTAACGCTATTATAAGCTTCTATAGGGACCTTATTAACTTTAATTACTAACCCTTAGGCGTATTAACAGAATTTAGCTAACGCAAAGTTCTTTCTAGTATTATAAACAATCTATTTAGGCGGTCTAAGATAATTATTAATCTAATAAGCTCTAATAGTATCCTAAACGTCTCTAGTAGTTTGCTTCTGTGAGGTGCGGCCCCACAAGACAGGCCACGCCGGATTGCCCGGCGACGTCACGGAGAATCCCTAGCTAATACCTAGGGCTTGCGCACGCGGCTAGCATATCTAGCAACGCGTGCGCGTACTATTCTTGCTTAGTAAGCTTAAGTCCTTTTATAATATAATATATACCTTTTCGCTACTGCCTAGCTATAATATCTCTTATAATTCTTAAGCTTTAACCCTAGCTATCTAGTAGTAGAAATAGCACTTATAATAAGATTTATAACTAAATTAGGGGATAATATATATTTAGTACCTCCTAAAACACTACCTCTAGTATTATATAATAGCTCTAGCCTTACTTTAATAAAGTTATTTATAGGCTAAGACCTTAAGACTACTAAGCAGGCTATTTATAAGTAAATTACCTAGCTTAAGATCCTTAAATAACTCTAGGAATAGGAAAAGGAATTACTTTAGTAACTTAGTATATATAAAAACCCGCCTAAACGCTAGTAATACTATAATAATTCCTCTAATAGTAAAAGAGAAAAAGTTAAAGTTAGGAATATTATAAAGCTTACTTACCTTACTAACCTATAGAAATATAAAATCTAAATTAATAACCTAAACTATGCCTTTAATAAAGTAAAACATAAGTATTAATATAACTACTAGAAAATCCTTTTTGCCCTTAGTAATATAGACTAAGTCTATAGGGTAAGATAGAACTAATTTATTAGCAAAAAGACTATAAAGAAGCAGGACTACTTTACTAATAACTAAGGCAGCTTCTAAGAGTAGACTCTTATACTACTCTAAGATTTTGCAAATTATAATGCCTAAATTACCTTATAGCTTAAGAAAGCACACTAATAAGACTAGCAAAGCCCTATAGACTTTAGTATCTACCTTAATTCCCTAGAGAATTACCTTAAAAAAGTAAGCAAAAAGTCCTAGGCTCTTACCTTCTTTATAAAACTATAGCCTAAACTATAAAACTATATAAATCTACACACCTTTATTACTAGCAAGATATATAAGGAAGTTATAATAATTATATAATAATTCTAGAAGGCAATGCTGTCTTTTAAGAATAAGTAAAAAGCTACTAATTCCTAGAATTATAACTAGCAAAAGGAATAATAATAAAACTACTAATTAAAATACCTATAATAGTAAGCCTCTAATAAAAGCCCTGCTATAAAGCCTAATAAGGATAAGGTTTATAACAAGCTAAATTAACTAAATAACCGCCGCTATTATAATTACAGTAATAATAGCTATATTGCTTACTACTATAATAAGCTAGCAAAAGACTAGGAAAACTACTAGTAGCAGAGGTAAATACCCTAACCTTTGTTACTAATACTTAAATACTTATAAAATATAGATTTTGTATTCTAGTATTTATAAAGGGGCAAAACACTACTAAAACATTTGCAAATCTAGATAGTTACTCTAATATTAATATTATAAGTATTAAGTTTATGTAATAATACTAACTAAAAAAAGCCTAAGCAATAGCCCCTCTCCTTAAGGCTATAGAGAATTTTATAATACCTTAATATAAGGTATATTATATACTACTTACTCTAAAAGACTTAAGGGGTTAAGAGAGAGACCTTATTATTAACTATATTACTATTAATAGGGACTTAAAACCTAAGGGAAGTCCTATATTAATTAGAATACACACTCTTATAAAGGAATAAGTATACTTATTTTTATATAGTTAAGAGTAGTAGTTTAAGCTTAGTTAAGATAAGTTAAAGATTTTAACCCCCTACTATTTTGCTAAGAAATTATAATAAGAAGTAGTAGTATTTACTATAAAATCCTTTAATAGCTTTATTTCCCTTAGAAATAAAGAAGTTACTAATACCTTTAGTAGTACTAATACTATCTTAGACAAACTCTAGGAGTTTTAGAATATATTTACCTTTAATAAGGCTAGATTATTACTATCTTAAAAGGAAATAAACTATATTATTAACCTTCTCCTAAACACTATACCTTTATATAGTCCTATATACCCCCTCTTATAAGTAAAACTTAAGAAGCTTTAGGACTATATTTAAAATAACCTAGTAAAAGGGCATATAAGACCCTTAAAAAGCCCTGCAAGCGCGCTAATTCTCTTTATCCTAAAGAAAAATAAAACACTCTAACTTTATATAAACTACTAAGAAATTAATAAAATTATACTTAAGAATTACTATGCTTTACCCCTTATTTTAAAGATCCTTAACTACTACTAGGGTATAAAATACTTTTCTAAAATTAATATTAAAAATGCCTACTACTAGACTTAAATAAAAGCTAGTAATAAGTAAAAGACTACTTTCTAAACCTACTATAAACACTTTAAATACCTTATTATACTATTTAGCCTTACTAATACCCTAGCTATATTCTAAAATTATATTTACTAAGCTTTTTATAAACTAATAAACACTATTTATATAGTGTATCTAGATAATATTCTTATTTTCTTTAAAACCTAAGAAGTATATATAAAATATATTAAATAAGTTCTTAAATATATAAGAGAGGCAGAGCTATATATAAAACCTTCTAAGTATACCTTTTACTAAGACTTAGTAAAATTTCTAGGATTTATTCTATTAACTACTAGCATTTTAATAAACCCTAAAAGGGTTAAGACTATATAAGATTAGTAAGAGCTAAAGAGCTTTTAGGATATATAAGTATTCCTTAGATTCTATAATTTTTACTAACGCTTTATATACTAATACTCTAGTATTATAGCACCTTTAAATGTACTTATAAAGGGTAGCTAAAATAGTATATAAAAGAGCACCTTCTAATTTAGACTAGCTAAAAAAATAGTATTTATATAGCTAAAAGCTACCTTTTAGGAGGCCCCTCTTCTTTATTACTATAACCCTAATAAGTAGGTCTAGATTAAAATAAACGCTTTAGTCTTTATAATAGCTAGTATTATCTTATAGCTAAATAATAATAAGTAATATTACCCTATAGCATTCTAGTTAAGAAAGTTTATAAATATAAAAAGAAATTATAATACTACTAACTAAGAGCTCTTTATAATAGTTAAATTATTTAAACACTAGTAACACTATATTAAAGGGGTAAAGAATCTAGTTAAAGTCTTATTAAACTACTATAACCTTTAGACTTTTATAAGGCTACTAAAGCTAAATAGTAAGTAAGTATAATAGTATATATTCTTATTATCTTTTAACTTTATTATTAAATATAAACTAGGCAAAAGCAACCCTACTAATATATTATTAAGATAGCTAAATTATAATAGCAAAACGCTAATAAATTTAGAGCTACTACCTAACTTATAAAAGAAGTTTTTATTTACCCTAAGTAGTAAGGAGGCTAATAAGCCTAAAGAGATATATTTTATAAAAGAAGTAGAAGGGGTTATAATACCTAAGAGAAGATATAGTAAGATGCTTTTAGGAGAGGAAAATGCTCTAGTTATAAGGGATTAGTAGTAATATAGTAAAATACCTTTAGGAGAGGAAAATACTTTAGTTTATAATCTTAGGGTCTAGATAAGCAAGGTAGCTACTAGGACGCTAGTAAAGCATAAGCTAGTAGCTAATAAATTTATAGCTAAAGTAAAATATATTTTTAGCATTAAATTATATAAAATCTAGGTAGCTATTATATTACTAGATTTGTATAACTACACTATAAATAGATTACTAGCTTAGCTACTAAAAATAGCTTAGGACTATAACTAAAACCTCTAGATAAGTAGCTAGGCCTAAGAGGCAGCAAAAGGGAGGGGAAATACTAGAATATAAAGATATAATACATACAGCCTCCTAATATATAATAACTAGGTAGTAGTACCTTAGGACCCTATCTTATAGGTAAAGCTTCTATAGCTATACTATAATAATCCCTTAGCTAGTTACTTTAGTATTAATTAAATAATTAAATTACTATAATATAATTTCTACTAGCCTAGCCTATAAGAGGCAGTGGCAGACTATATATCTAGTTATACTAAATATTAGCGTGTTATAGTAAGATAGTATAAGCTATATAGGAAGCTTAAATTACTTTTAATACTAAGGTAACTATAGGTTAAAGTATTAATAGACTTTATTATAGGATTACTATAGGCATTTTACTATAAGTAAGAAACTAACTTAATCCTAGTAATTATAGACTAATTTACTAAGTATTTTATATTCCTTCCTATTACTACTATAATTAATATTACTAAGCTAGTAAAGACCTTTTATATAAAAATTAAATTAAAATTTAGCGCGCTAGAGGGCATTATATTAGACAGAGGATTAGTATTTACAAGTAAATTCTAGTCTAAGCTATGTTTCTACTCTAAGATAAAACAAAGGCTTTTTATAGCTTTTTACCTATAAACTAATAGTTAAATAAAATAAATAAACTAAGTTCTTAAACATTACCTTTATTACTTTATTAGAGAGAACTAACTAGTATAGCTAAAGCTACTGCTATAGGCTTAATTTGCTTATAATAATATAGTTAACTAATTAATAAGCCTTGCTCCCTATTATACACTTATAGGGTATTATCCTAAATTTTACCTTAGTCTTAGGGATAAGACTACTAGAGAAGAGGTGCTAGAGGCAAAGGCCTAAGTAATAAAGCTATAGGAAGTATATAAATAACTTTAAAAAACATAGTAAAGGGCTAGCAAATCCTAAGCAAAATACTATAATAAATAACACACGCTACTACTAATATTTAAGTATAGGGACCTTATACTATTATTAGCCTAGAATATTAAGGTAAAGAAAGCAAAACGTAAGCTAACCTCTAGGTTTTTAGGACCCTTTTATATTATTTAAGTAATTAGAAAGCAAGTATATAAACTAGCACTACTAGAAAAGTATAGCTGCCTATATAATATATTTTATATTAGCCTGCTTAAGCTATAGAATTGCTATAAAGATAGTATAAATATATAAGCAAATATACTAGACCTTAAAGAAGAAGATAAATACTACTAAGTTAAAGAAATTAAAGAATAAAAAACAATTAAAGGAGAGACCTATTACCTAGTAAAGTAGAAGGGATAGCTAAGTAAATATAATTAATAGGTCCTAGATAAGAATATAAACACACTATAGCTAATAATAGCATATAAAAAAAGATATAGTTACTAACAAAAAGGGGATAATAAGCTCCTAAAAAACACTAGCTATTATTTAGTATACTATTTATATATTAAAAAAGAAAAATTAATTAAGACCCTAGAACCACCCCTAAAAAACAAAAGAAACACCCCCTATACTATAAGAATATCTACTAGAAAAGTCCTTATTATAATACTAGTAATAAGACTAGTAAACTTATTATAGTCTTCTTCCTTATTAAGCAACCCCCTAACTAAGGCAAAAAACTAACAAATAGTAATTACCTAGAGAAAATACCCTAGGTCCTTAGGATATAAATATAACTTTATCTAGGCCTTCTAGACTATAAGAGTATTATTATAATTAGCCTAAGGGGGTATATTTATTAGTAAAAAATAAGGTAAAGAAAGGTAATTATATTATAAGATACTTATAATTTTAGGCAATAATACTAGACTATATATTATAGTAGTAAGACGCTATTATAAGATAATATACTAATAGTATGCTATAAAGGCAACCTATAGAAATATTAGGAAATAGAGAGTAAATAATAAGTAAGAAGCTATATACCTAATGCCCCTTTACTACCCTAGTTAGCCTAAAAGTAATATAGTAAGCTATATTAGTATAAATAAAACTATATAATAAGTTAAGTAAGCTATAAGTAACCCTAAGGCAAAAGTTATTAGAATATAAAAATAAAACTAAAGAAGTAATAGTAATAGTAATATAAGTAATAGTAATATAAGTATAGTAGTAAATAGCTAGTAAGGGGGTAGTAATTTTCTCCTTCTTTTCCTTCTTATTATTACTAGTAGTATTATCTTTATTATTATTATTATTCTCCTCCTTCTTAGCAGGAGGAGTATACTTAGCTAGCAGGGACCTAGTCTAGCCTAAAAGCTTTGCTAAATTAGCAAAGTTACTAGTAAGGGTTAGGTAATACTAAGAATAGGAGTTAGTAAAAGCATAGAAAACTATAGTATAAAGAATATATACTATCTTATATATATTACTATAATCCTTATACTAAACGCAATACTTAAATACCTTATTATAGCTAAATAAGGTTAAATTTATAGTAAATTTACACTTAATTATTAGGACTACTAGCTTAGTATTATAGTTACCCTTAAGTTTATTAAGTTTAGTATAGGCATAATATATATAAGTATATTCTTTTAAGAGCAAAGCTATAATATTAGCAGTAATTAACTAGCGAATTAGGGGGAAGTTTAGATAGGAGCGTAAGTATAAATATAAAAAAAATAGTATTATAAGAAGGTAATAGTTATAAGATAGAATAGGCGGCGAAAGAGGGCAGACTTTATACCTATATATTATATGCTAGGTAATCTAATATATTATTATTATTATTATTATTTATTATAATGCTATAAGATAGTAACTAGCAAGGGTGTTACGTGTTGGTTCCTTCACGCATAAAGGGGAAATCCACTAGTTAGGTAGGACTTCGTTATAAAGGTTATAAGGGGTATTACACCTTACACAAGAGTTATAATAAGTGCTAACGTGTACGTAGTATATGTGTATATATAATTAATAATTCCCTCTTTAGATTTAGCTAATATCCCCTTCTTATATAGTAAATGTTTATGTGATTATAGAGGTCCTATTTTAGACTATAATAGGTCCTAGGGTTACGGGAAAAGATAGCTAGTCTTTAGCTAAAAGTAATAAAAAGAAAGAGAGAAAAGATAAAAAGGAAAAGCAAGATAAAAGAGTGTAATTTAGAGTAAAACATGCGGACTTTAGCGCATAAACTAATAGGAACCACTTCCCTTATATCCTTATAATTATCCTATATTCCTTTGCCCTATACTATATGTGGACTAGTTATTATCTATTTTTATGTTACTATTACTAGTGCCCTTATTATTACTTTCCTTACTATTATAGTTATCTAAGCGCTAGGAGATGTCTTTATAGGAAGCATTAGAGTCTAGAAGGGAAAGCAAAGGATCCTTACTTCTTATTACATAAGATATGTCCTTAATAATACTGCTTTAGATTAAGCCTTATAGTAAGAACTATTTATAGACTTCCCACTCTTAGTAGCCTTTTATAGCATTTAAGGCATAGATATTTAAATTCTTAATAAGGTAGCGAGTTTATGTACGTTAAGGTAAGTTATAAATAGCCTCTATAATTATAGTATAAATTTCTTAGTAGTATAAGTTTTTAGGATTCTGCTAGTAGGGTAAATGCTAATTCTTATTATAAAAGTTTAGACTAGTAAAGGTCCTAGCAATAAAGCTAAGGCATTTTTTAAGTTCCCTAACCTTATTATAGATTTCTTCCTGTGCTATACTTCTAATTAACTAATAGTTTACATAGCCTTATATAAAGACTAAGTTTTCTATAGTAATCTCTTAAGAGTGTGTGGGGAGACGTAGTCCTCTTATTATAGTAATAAACTTAGCTAGTAAAATAAAGAAATTAAGGAGCTTTTACTTAATACTAGTAGCAGGAGTAGGGTAATACTAATTATTACTAATCTTGCTATTATAAAGGCTACTTACTATATATCCCTAAAGGTATTAGTATATAAACAAGATCTTAAGGTAGTAGTAGATATTTTTTAGTAGCCACACAAAGGTGTTAGCGCTAAGCTCTGCTAAGTATTTGTAGAGCTTATACAAAGTTAATGCTAGGATAGCCTGCCCTACATTAGGGGAAAGCTTTATATATCTTATAATATTATAGTATAGTTAGTAAACCTAGTATAGCAGGAAGTAGCGTTAAATATTACCCTTAATTAGGTTAGATTATCTCCTTAAATAACTTAGCTTAAAGATAGTTACTAGAAAACGCTAGCAAAGGGGGTTATTCACAAGGAAACCGCTGCTATAAGCAATAAGGTTAGCGTTACTATGCTCTTATAAGAGATTAAAAGTTATATTATATACTATAGCTATTAATATCTTATGTTCTATAGTTTGCCTAGCTAGGATAGTTCTGTAGCTTCTTATAGTTTTATTAGGATTCTTAAGATTATTAGGAGTTATAGGCGCTATTATAAGGTCTGTAGTAAGGTCCCTTATGTAATATTTATATTATTAGGTCTTAATAAGGCTAGTAGTAATGCTTAAGGGTATTATTAATAGAAGGAAAAACAAGGCCTATAAACAAAGGGTTAGCAAACTAGCTAGATAGTAGTAGTGTTATTAAAGTAAGAGAAAAGTAAGTTTTTAGTTTTCCTTACTTATTAGGTAGCTTCCTATAGTCTATTAGTTATATTATAAGGTTCTTATTACCTTGTAGGAGGGAAGATATAACTTTATAGTTTATATAAGGTAATTATATTTACGCAAGATTATACATTTTTAAGAGGAAAATCCCGCTAGGATAACCCGTGCTTAAACTACTAAAGTATATAGTCCTGTGCCTATAACCTCTATTCCCTAGTAAGTGTGCGTTTATCTTAAAAGAAGCTATATCTAGCAAAATAGCAAAATAATCTAGTAGTCTAGCAAGCAAAATAGAAAATAACATAAACGAAAATACACATGTTAGAAGGGGTTACGCGATATAGCAAAATTAGTTAGGCTCCCTATAGCAAAAAAAAATTTTTAAAAGAAGAAATAAGAAGGAAAAAATAAGCTATTATAACATAAGATATCCCGCCTAGTATAGCTAGAAACTACTGCCTATAGTTAAGTTCTGCTAATTAAAGGAAAGCATTAAGGCTACTACCCTTAGGAGTTATAGGAGTTTGCTTCTAGGGCATAACTAGTAGCGTAGTCTAGGGCATAGTAGGCACTAATAAGTTATTATTATACTTCTGCTTTTTATTACTAGGTCCCGTGGCTTTAGTGCTCTTAGGTATATTAATTATAGTAAAGCTAGTGTTCTAGGAAATAAGGCTATTACTAATAGACATAGGTTAGGCGCAGGTACTAGCCTTATGCTAGTAGCCGCTAGCATTTACGTGTATATAAATAATATTATTCTAGCAGAGGTTAATACTAGTATAAAGGCTAGTAATATCCTTGCTAATACTATCTAAGTATATAGCAGTTAAGGATTTATAAAGCTTAAGGTTATAAAGGCGCTAGTCTATAGTAATAATACTAAAGTCTATAGCCTATCTAAAGGTATTAAGTCTTTTGTTTACTAATAATGTCTTCTTGCTTTTTTTAGTATTATAAATTAGGCTAAGGTTACAGATAGCTATAGAGTAAGTAGCAGTAATAGTTTTAAGGCTATTTACTATAGTATATAACTCCTTTGTAGTGTGTTCTAGCTTAATAATATACTATAGTATAGTAGTATTTATAAATATGCTTGCGGGCTAGGGGGCTAGGGCATAAGGAGCCGTAGGATAAGCTAGTTTATTAGCTATAGGGTTAGAGATCTCTGCTATAAAAGATTAGTAAAGGAAAGTAAGGTACCCCCTAAGCATATTATTTAGCGCTTTATATATCACATATATATAATTAGTAATAATTACCTTATAGGCAGGGAGCTAAGAGGTCTAGTAGTAGTCGCCGCAAGTACCTCCCTTATAGAAGATAAATACTATAAATTTAAGCTTTTCTCTTATAATCTAAATAATAAGCACTTTAGACTGCCCCTTGTAGGCTCTAGGTATCTCCACTACCTTATAGATTTTAATATAATAAGTAATAACTTAAATATATAAAATATAAAGGGGGTCTCCCTTAGTAATAGTAAAGCTATCTTTACTAATTATAGCGCTAGCTATGCTAAACTCCTTACTATATATATAGAGAATATTAGGGAGTCCCTAAGGCTTCTTATTATAGTATTTAGTATTAGTATATTACTAAAGAGCATACACCCCTAGTTTGCTTATAAAGAGAAGAGTGCTATTTCCTCCCGTAGCTATACCTATAATATAGGAATCCCTATTTATACAGCTAAACTAAGCAAAGTGCTACGCTAGGTCCTATGCCTTAAGGGTGCTAGTAACCTTAATAGTAGTAACTTAGATATAGTACTAGCACTAGCAGGAAGGTAGAAGCTTCTTACACTAGGGGGTTTTAGGCTAGCTACTAGCTATAGTAGGTTTACTACTATTATAGCTGTTTATAATAGTGCCTTTAATACAGGTCTTAATATTAGTCTTAGGGTTAATAATAGTAATATTACTATTATTAGCAATACTATTAATAATAGTAGGTTTCTCTACAGCAGGAGGCTTACTAATATTATTATCTGCCTTATTACTAGCGTAGTTAGAGTTATTATTATCCTACTTACTAAGTCCCTCCCTAATAGTATTAAGGAATTTATTATTTGCAGAACTAGGGGGGTAGATAATAATATTATTATCTGCTATAGTAAGGGGGTTAGTTATAAAATAAGCTTAGGTAATTACAAAGTTAAAAGGCTTTATTTCCTATACTTTGCAGATACGCTAGATAAATTCGCAGGGGAGGCTTTAGTATAGCTAGGGGCTATAAATAACTTCTTTATAGTTTCTAGGGATAAAATTAGGTTTTATATTATAAATAGCTTTCTAGAACTTTATTTACGCAGTAAGCTACTACTAGGGGTAATTAGGCAGGAGAAAGAAGTGCGTAGTGCCTTATAGGAAATATATATCTTAGAAAGCGAAGGTTTTGTTGTCTAGGTTAGGGGTAGCAAACATGTAAAGTGTAAATTTAGCACTAGAAAAAACAGTATAGAATAACAGTATATGTGGGCAAAGAAAAGAGTTAATTTGGCGTGTTAATAAATGAAAGAAAGAGGGAAGGAATTAGCAGGAGCTAGATCGGATTCGGCGGGTGAGATAGTGACTTCGGGTTTTGGTTCTAGTATTAATTTCGGAGTCGGGTCTTAGGGATTAAGGAGACCTTTAGAAAAGGCGGTTTTAATAGTCTTTTTTACAGTCCTCCACTCTAAAGTAACCACTAGTAAATCCACGGGATTCTAGTAAGGTAGTCGTGGTATAATAACGGGTTTAGGTTACAGCCGAAGTTACCCGTTAACATACTAATATCTCGTGAGAGTTCTAAGGCTTTTAGCGTCCTTAGGTAATATAAGGAGTCGGTTTCTAGTGTAGGCTTCTAGGAATTCCTAGTAGAATGCCTAGACTTAGTGCACTTATTAAAGTTATCTTTCTAGGATGCGGAAAATAAAATTAAAGGTTAGGCTAGCACTATAATCCTGCTAGTTATCTTTAGTTATTAACATAGAAATTAGGGTTTCTCGCGAGGCACCTGCGGGCGTACAAAAGAAACAGCAATTGCTACTACTTATTATGTGTTAGTTTTTTTACGCATAAAGGGGAAATCCACTAGTTAGGTAAGACTTTGTTATAAAAGTCATAAGGGGTATTATACCTTACACAAGAGTCATAATAAGTGCTAATATATACGTAGTGTATGTGTATATATAATTAATAATTCCCTCTCTAAATCTAGCTAATGTCCCCTTCTTATATAGTGAACGTCCACGTGATTGTGGAGGTCCCATTTCGGACCGTAACAAAGGGGGTGTTAGATAGCTAGTAAGGCTATTTAGGAGCCTGGCCTAAAAGTAGGGGGGTAATTATAAGGTATAGCCCTACAAGACAAGCTACGCTAGATTACCTAGTAATATTATAGAGAATCCCTAGCTAATGCCTAGGGCTTACGCACGCAGCTAGCATATCTAGTAATGCGCGCGCGCACTATTCTTGCTTAGCAAGCTTAAGTTCTTTTATAATATAATATACGCCTTTTCGCTACTGCCTAGCCACGACGTCTCTCACACTTATATATTACTAGCTAGTAATATCCTAGGCTAGAGTATAAGAATAGCTTACTTACTCCTATAAACTCTTATATTACTATTATATTAGTATTAGTATAGTAGCTTAGTACTATTTAAATAAGTTTAGTATTCTTTCTTATATTTTAATATATAACTTATATTATATAAATTAAAGTAAATCTTAGGTACTTAGTATATTTAGGGCTATTATAGGAGCGCTAAGCTAGCTAAAGAAGCTCTTAATATTACCTTAAGTAGCTTTATTTAGAGAAAGCAAGGCTTATAGCCTAAATAGTTTGCTTTTATAGCTAGCTACCTTCTTTTATAGTAATTTTTCTTTAGTAAAGGAGCTACTAGCCTCCCTTATATATCCCTTACTAGGTAATAGTTTAGTATTTATTAGTAAGCAAAACTTAATTAGTAATAGCTTAGTAAAAGTAAGGGGTTTAGATATATAAAAGGCCCTTACTTTATTTTATACTTAATTTATAACTAAGTAACTATAAGACTATACTAGGTATAGTTTCTTATAGTTAATATATCTAGCTTTAGTCTTATTTCTCTTAGCTAGGTAGTTATTTTCTATTAGGTAGCTAGCGCCTATATAGTAGCTATATTAAGGGACTGCTTTATAGTATATTATAATATACTTAAATTTATAGTACTTAAAGCATTAATAAGGGTTTAGCGCTTTATTATAGGGTTTAGTATTAAAAATCTCTGCCCTATAAACTACCCTAAAGTAGTATAGGTAGTTTACTATCTTAACTTTATTAATTCTAATAATAAGCAGTGCTTTTATTATAATATTATAGGGTTTTTATATTATAATCTTAATAAGGCTAGGGCTATTTGCTTTCTTAAGCTAGGTAAGAAAACCTTTATAAAATTAGTTTTTTACTATAAGGAATTCTTTAATAATAATACTAAAAATATAGTAGCTTAGTATTACTTCCTTACTAAAAGTATTCTTTACCTAGGTTAGGTCTTTAGTATATTTCTTTAAAGTCTTATAAAATATTATAATTATATTACTACTCTAAAGGTATTAGGCTATTACTACTGCCTTAGTATTAAGAGCCTAGTTAGTTATTATAACTATTTTATCTAGGAATTATTTAGCTAATACTTTAGCTATATTTTTAATAATAACTTCTTAGTATACTCTTAAAGGGATTAGTATAGTAGTAGTTTAGTTTACTAGTTTAGTAGTAGTGTTTATAATTAGTGCTTTATTAGTAGTAATAAAAGCCTATATTAAAGCTACCTTAAGGGCATTACTTATAGCCTTCTTAATTACCCTTTTAACTATTTTCTTAAAATCCTTTCTAGTAAGGCTAAAGAGAATATTACCTAAGGTAGCTATATATTTAGTATATATTTTTATTATATTAATAGCCTAAAGAACTACTTTTTATATACTTCCTAGTAATACTATTAGAATAAGGTTAGTAATTTTTTTATATTCTTCTTTTAAATAATCTAGGATTATATCTTATATAAGTGCTAGCATAGTATTACTTTAGGTTTTTATTATATACCCTTCTTTACTTATATTAAGGTAATAGTAGCTTTAGGTAAGCTAATAATTTCTACTATTAATATTTATTAGTATTTTATTTACTACTATACCTATGCTTTAGTTATAATATGCTATTAAAGGGTAGGGTAAATAAATATAATAATTTTAAATCTAGCATTTTGTTTTATTTTAGAGGCGGTTTTGCGTTAGTATAGCAGTGCGGGCGAAATCGCGAAAAGTCTTCCTACTATAATATTATAACTAAGCATTAACTAAGTATTATATTTTACTTTTAAATAAATAGTTAGACTAAATAAATAAACTAATTTCTTAAGTATTATTTATAAGCCTTTAGTAATACTAAATAAACTAATTAGGTTAACCTTTTACTAATAATATATTATGGACTGGCCTTATTGCTACTGCTAATAGGCGTCGGAATGCTATTAAAAGACATAAAGAGAAAGGAAGGAAAGGTAATATAAAGACCCTATTATGCCCCCTTTATACCCTTACTATAAATACCCCCCTGTTATTATATATAAGCCCTATGCGCAAGGCAAGGTGCGTATAACTACTAATACGCATTTGTATTAGCCCTATATTAGGCAAAGCCTAATATTATTATATAGCCTTCTGCCCTAGGTAGCGGCTGTGCTACGCAGACACTACTTATATAAAAGCGCTAGGTTAGTAAGAAAAAAGCTATAGGGAGGTAAATTAATAAATAAAATATCTTTATTATATTTATAGTTACTAGGAGATAAGTATAAATACTACTAGGGGAGGTAAGCTAGCCTAGCTAGGATAGGCATTAGACTAGTAAGTTAAGGAAATAGTTTAGGGATAAGTAAGTAAACTAAGATAAAGGGATATAAAACTAAATAAAACTATAAACCCTGCTAGGTAGTGTAAATAAGTAATATAGTAAATATAATAAGCGTAGTATAAGCATAATATACTATACTAAATAGCTAGTATAAAAGCAAGATATAAGCTATTAATAGTTACTAGTAGTTAGACTATATTTAAGTAACCCGCCTAATATTAGTACCTAGTTAGAGTAAGGCGCTTGTATTAGGCACAAGAAGTAAGTTATTAATAGCTAGTATAGCTAGCTAGTATTATAAGAACCTATAGTTATTATTATTTGCGTGTAACACCTAAACTAGATAACACTATATTAGACGCCTATTAGAGGTATAAAAACCTTATCTTATCTGCCCCTAGAGTCCTGCTAACTATCCTTCTTTATCCCCCTTATTATAAAGAGTTTTTGTTTTATTACTTATTACTTTTTTATAGACTTATTATTATTCTTAAGCCTACTTTATATTACTAAATCCTATGCCTAGTGTCATGAATAGGTTAGGGATATTAGAGTAAGAGATCAAGGAAGTCACGGCTTATTTAAAGGTATGTAGCAATAGGTAACAGTCTTAATTCTTACCCCCTTCTATCTAATCTAGTTAGAGGTCTATGCCTATATAATTATAAGTATTATATACCTCTAGTCCTTACTATAAGTCTAGTAGTTATACCTTACTATAAGTCTAGCGCTTATACGCGGCAAATAACCTTATTATATAACACAAATCTAACAAAAGCTTGCTTATATAAATAAATCCTATTAGCCTAAGGTAACCTTATAGCTTTCTAGTCCTAATAAGGTAACCCTCTTTACTTACAACTATCTTAGTTATAGAAGGTTCCCTTTATGTTACCTAATTCTAATATTATAAAATAATCCTAAAAACTTTTAATACTTCTAATTTATATATATCCTTTATAATACTTATAATATTACTACTTTCTTATTTTTAATTTCTCTAAACCTTCTTCCCTCTTATTTCTTAATCTTATTACTATATGCTAGCTTCCTCTTAAAGAATTCTTTAATTATATTCCTAAGGGACTTATAGATTTATAAAGTTATAGTAATATATTTATATATTCTCTAAG
>SRQA01000808.1:0-16165 GCA_018360365.1 Claviceps citrina | reverse complement strand
TGCGGCCAATCACATTGCGTGCATCCTCGCTTAGCCGGGCGGAGCCGCAGGCTAAGCCGAGGGTGCCGAGGTTGACCCGTAATGTGTGCGATGATTCCGACATGATTGATCGTCGGCGTAATTGCTTCGAGAAAAAAAAAAAAAAAAAACCAGACGTTTTTTATAATCTCATCTTCTCCTCGCCAAAAGAGCCTTCTCGAGCCCGATGACGTGCAATTCAGCATCTTTCCAGTCTTGGGGTTTGAACAGCACTCCTGGGAACGTTGGATGCCTTGCTGTTCGTGTTGGCCCTTTGATAGGGACGCGGAAGATGCAAAGGGGCTGCTTGCCGCTGCTGCGTGCTGCCGCTCTTCTTCACGAGGCACGCGACACGCAAGGCCAAAAAAAACCAAAATACCCAATGCCAATCCCCCCGTCATCCTGCCGATCCAGCCCGGCCCAACACCCGCGCAGAAAGAACCGCAAAAATCAACACCTTCCAGGCGCAGTGCTTGGCCAAGGGGGCACACAAATTTCCAAGTCGGATGTACCCCTGTCTTACATGTGGAAGTACCTTCTCTTTTTAGTCTACATAGCGCTTCACGTGCGTATATATCATGCATTACAACTATCAAGTCCTTTGTTAGTTAGGAACCTTGATCAGTCAGGGGCATTTTCTTGTCCAGACCTTCGTTAGTCAGGGCTTTTTTTTTTTTTTTTTTATCAAGACCTTCAGGCCCCTTCAATCAGGGCTTCATCAACCAGGACTTTCGTCAATCAGTCCTTCTAGGCCGTAAGACGGGGGAAAGCAACCTCGCCCGATTCGGCTAAATCCAGCTGGGAATTCACAAACCCCCGTTGGAAATTTGCTTCGCCCAGCGCCCAATGCCCACTGCCCACTGCCCACTGCCAAGGTGCCCTGGGCCGTGGCCAGCCAGATCGGTCAATCTGACAAACGATCGATGCGGACGAGAAGAAGGCCCGCCGGGGAGGTGAACAGAGGGGTGTGGCGGCTTTTCCTTTCCTTTCCTTTCCTTTCCTTTCCTTTCCTTTCCTTTCCCCCCCACGAACGTCTTCCGTCTTCCGTCTTCCGTCCGCGTTGATGTTGCATTCGTCTTTCGCCCCCCCCCCCCCCCCCCCCCCCCCCCGGGCAGATCCACCCGTGCGTGGGAGGACGTACAGCCGACAGACTCGCCCAGAAAAAAATAAAAAGAAAGAAAGAAGAGAAGAGAAAGAAAAAGAAGAAAAGCGACACATCGTGTGCCCTCGCGCCCTGGTCGTCTGATTGGCCGCCGCGAGCTGGAGCCCAGGACCGAAATCCCCCCTCCAATCAGAGGACAGACCTCGTTTGTTTTGTTCAACAAGGGCTGCCGCCGCCCCATGATGGAGACAAAACGGGCGCCGCGGATATAATCACCTCCAGTCTAAGCCCGCCTGCACTACACTACCTGCACCACCTGCACGACCTACTACTAGGTAGGTAGGTAGGTACCTAGGTAGGTACTACCTTGGTAGGTACTACCTACTACCTACCTACAGGCTCCCGGGTAGTACCCAGGCTGCATGGCGGTGCCACAACATGCAACGACCGTCTCGGTACACTCTGTGCTCAACTGCTCGCCCGAGCGCTGCTTTTTTCTGGACCGAGGCCAACGTCAAGGTCGATCGAACCCCCAGGCCGAGCCGAGCCGAAACAAGCAAGAAACCAAATGCAACATAAACATGTCTTGTTCTCCACGGGCACCACCACGAAAGGAAATACGCTTACTAATGAACGGCGCGCATTCAGGTGATTATCACGGCCGCACATGACTGAGTCTGCTAACCTCTGGCCCCTGGGTGGACGACTGCCGCACTAGCCTACACTACCTTGCACTAACTACCTCGTCGTACTAGCATGAGCATGTTTTAGTATTATGCTTAATTAAAAGAAACGACTTCTCCATATGTTTTCTTTACACGTGCTCCTTGAGCATGAATAACTTAAAACCATTCTGCATTTATTGTGTCTGTCGTGTTTCCATATTTTTTTTTGGGGCCATGATATTGCCAAAATGCACCCACCCACTTCCCACTTACACACACACACACACACACACACACACACACACACACACTGTCCCCCCGTCTGTTTCAAGCGCCAAAGACCCGTTTTCTTTTCTTTGCCTTTTTGTTCTCTTTTCCCTTAATGAAGATCCCCGTCAAACATGTTGGTATACTTTTCAATAATGAGATTGTCCTCAAACTGATTCGCAAGATACTCCACCGTCGCGGTATTCGGCTCCGACACCGCCCTCTCAAGATCCATCATGAAGGTGGCCCGTATCTCACCCGGCATCTGCTCCACGTGGTTCCCCTCCAGATCCTGCAACATCTGGCGCGCCTTCTCGCTCGAGATGCCCCCCTTGCGGAGCGTGAGGGACAAGAGGGCCTTTGAGATGGACTTGGCGACGCGCCAGGACCGGCTCAGGCGCTCGTAGCCGTGCAGGCAGAACAGCAGGTACGTGTGCCAGTCCTCTTCCTTGGGGTTCGCCTCGAGCATCGCGTTGGCGACGTAGATCAGGGCCGTGTGCCACAGGATGGTGAAGTTGGACGACGTGTAGTTGAGCTGGAAATTGATCATGAGCCTCTTGAGCTGCGTCGTCGATGTTTCGTAGATGGCGCTCGTGGTGCACGTGTTGCTTGCAAACGTCCGCAGCCGATGGTCCTTGTCCGAGCCCCTGCCCATGAAGGGGCGGAACAGATCGAGTACGCACGCATGAAACCAAATACTAGATAGCATTTGGGCCCACTGCTGTGTCAGTAAAGAAAGAATCTTTCTTTTTTTTCAGGTAGGGTATATCGTAAAAGAATGGAAGAATGAAAAACGAAACTGACTGCATAACCTGCACGTGGTGTTGGCTATCATAGTTGGACGACAGCTGTCGAGGTAAACTATTTGTCCAAGCGAGGAGCTCTCGGAACTTGAACTCGGCAAAAGCCAAAGACCCTCGCGAGCTCGACGTGGTCTCGCCACCGACGTAATATTCCCACGTTACCTCACGGACAATGGTCCAAAACCAGCATAGATAGGGAAACGTGTCCCCCATGTACGCAGGCAACCAGGAGACGACTTCGGCGTCAAGGACGAGCGACTTCTTTGAAGTATCAAGTAAGGGCCCCTTTGGCACTGCTATGAGTGGAGGGGATGTGGGACAGATCATGCCCGGTTGATGATAGAAAAGGGACATGAGCCTTTTTTTTTTTTTTTTTTTTTTTTTTTTCAAAGAGAAAAAAAAAAAACCAAAACCAAAAAAAAGTGTGTAAGTCTAAGATAGGTCACGCAAGAATTCAAGTCTCGAGGTTGCACTAACGTAAGCCAGTTAAATATGCCCCACGCCGCATACATGTGTGCGGCCTTGGCTGCGCCAGTAAGACCGGCAAAACTTTGCGTTTGTTGGTCGTCAGTCTGACCTTGAGAATTGAACAATCCCATTCTTCCGGCCATGTGAGCAGCCTCTGCGAGGTACCTGAGCACAGCGTGGTCTCTTCCCTGACCAAGATAGCCCAGGCTCAAGAATTCGGCTGCGGCCAGTGTGAGGGTCGAATCGTGGCCCTGTTCTCTCTCGGCTGTCCAAAGAGCCTCTGCCTCGGCGCAGAATTCTGTTGCCAGCGAGTCCGTTTGGGGATCAATGGCACTGTACATCTGCTACATGAACCAGTCAGCACCACATGTCGGACGCAGCCATCCAGGGAGGAAGGTCGCATACGCAAGCCCAGTAGAGCATAGAATGAACCAACAGGGATGAGCAGTACTCATGCTCTTTTGAAATCAAGTGGGACACAAATAACTCGGGGTCAAAGTGGCCGAGAAGCGGATGATCAGTCTTCAAGTAGAGCGATATGCATCTCGCGGCTAAGTCGTCACTAATGTCAATCTTTGTCCAGTAACGGATGTTGAGCCTGGCCAGTCGTGCATCGCACAACTGGGATCCGTCTCTCCTTTCCCGTTCCCTCTCGGCGGCCAAACCGGCCCACGGTTCTGCATTTACGGACTCGGCATTTGCCCCGCGCGATTCAGCAGTCATGCTTCTGGATAGTCAGTTCCTGTGTGGACGGGCGCCATTTGGCACGGAATCAACACGTACCTGTCGTTTTGCGTCTGCATCTGACCAGGCGAGAAGTCATGCTGGGTGGGAAATGGAGTCAGCTCATTTGGCATCACATTGGGTTCCGTTGCTTGCTTATCCGGATATGCCACTGGATTTTGCGACTCCCAGAGTTGGGTTCCATCACATGTGCCGTCATCCGTAGCTGACATGGGACCGGAGCTGTCACCGCTGGCGTCTTCGCGACTGTCGGTGCCTTTGTGTCGCAAAGTGGACAAGATTGTCCAGGCGTTGGATTCGTCGCGCAGCTCCTGCAAAACGCGGATCTTGCCGGCATCGGGAAGCTGAGCGAGAGTCCGCGTCACTTCGAGGACGAGCTCCTTGGATTCTTTGGACAAGTCCCCGTCGTCTCGATACTCGCAGGGATTACTTTTGCCCTGGCAGTTGGAGCATTTCGGACGCTGGCCATCACACTGTGCGTCGATGACATGCCCGCGAGTCAGTCACTCTTGGTCGGATGGATGATGGAAAATCATGAGAGACGGACTCTAATCTTTCTTCTCCGGCAATCGTTGCACGCTATGGCGACCCCGACTCGGCGTCGCTTGCTTTCGGGCGAATGCGGGGTCGCGGGCGACACGTCCTCGGCCCCCGGACTCCAAGGGCGGAGGGGAACGTAATGACGATCCATCAGCGAGCCACGACGAACTCAGGCGGCCAGCATCGTGCAGAGAGGGAAAGATCGGTCGTCAAGGTGCCTGCAAACCGCGTGGGGTTCAGGCCCGACAGCATTGCGAGACGTTGCAGGAAAGGAGGCCAGAATCGGGGACGGAGGAAGAGAAACGTGACCGTTGACGACGGAGTGGTAAACTGGCAGGAGTGGAGCGCGCTCGTCAGTCAGCTGACTTGGACTTTGGTCAACGCCCTCGATCGCACTTGCCCTCTCTGCTTTGATTCTATCTGAGACTACAGAGTCCAGACTGGACCAAGTCGAGCCGGCGGCACTTTGTCGCATGTCGACGCTGCATTCATGCGCCTGGACCAACGACGGTGTGAAATGTCATGCCTGCGGCTGATCTGATTCGCGAGACGGAACCGACTCCGTCGACGGCCCCGTTGCTCGTGCACCATCCAATGAAATTTGAGGATTTGTACGGAAAACGTGCCGCCGCTGCAGACGTTTCTGAGAGGGGTGCGCCTTCGCATCGTGCCCTTGGCGCGAGGCGTCATACGATCAAAGGCGACTGGGAAATGGAGGTACTTGCACGAGCTGAGCTCTCGATATTGTCACGCCCACCCCCTGCACCCATTGACGTCATGGCAGCCAAATGTTGGGGAGAAGAAGGGGGGGTGGGGAGGGGAGGGGGGAAATCCAACGCCACTTGGACTTGGACCTCGGGATGGTCATCAAGGAAAGGCGAGCTCATTCAATCTATACGGTGGGGTCGGAATCCAACCGTCCCTGGACCCTTCATCCAGGTGTACTTGGCGCAACAGACAACGAGTGTGTAAAGGGCATGACACAAAATGAGCCAGTCATATTATGTACGTACGTGAGCTATGTAAAAGATGACCTGAGGAAAGACATGGGTTACAACGTTGACAGTCGGCCAGCACAGAAGAACGAATGGTTTTCCTGTTCCCGTCCCGATTGGATGAGAATGGAAAAAAAAAGGAGAAGAGAGAGAGAGACAGGACAGGCTCGGGATCAAAAGCCAGTACGATGCTATTCAAGCCGTGAGACAAAAAGGGGCATGCCGAAGAAATACAAGTCATTTGCGCCGCGCTAGGTGGGCATGGTTCTCTTAGAACTGCATGGCCATGATGGCCTTCTCAGCAGCCTTGGGCTTGAAGTCGGTGTCGAAGAGCAGGGGCGTCTTGTTGGCCAGCCAGCTGTCGACGTCGCGGGCGCCCCAGCTGGTGATGCCGACGCAGTTCTTGAGGTTGATGCAGCCCTTGGTGACGGCCTCATAGTCGGCCGCAGGGGCGCTGGTGATGTCGAGCTCGGTGATGGCGACTTCGGGGGCGGCCTCGGACAGGAGCTTGAGGGCAGCGGCGTGCTTGGGGCCCATGTTGGGGAACAGGTGAGACTGGCTGCCGATGCCGTCAATGGGGATGCCCTCGGCCCTCCACTTTTTGACGTATTTGACCATGGCCTGGAGCTTGGTGCTTTCGGGTTCGTCCAGGTTGAAGTCGTTGATGTAGAGCTTGGCATGGGGGTCCTATCGAGATTGATTTTCTGTCAGGAGAAGAACATGGGGAGAGGAGGCTACGCGAAGGCCGGTGGGAAGAAGAATACTCACAGCCTTCTTGGCGGCCTCGAAGGCAATGCGGACATAGTCCTCGCCCAGGACATTGAAGAAAACGGTCTTTCTGAACGAGCCGTTCTGCTCGAAGATCTCGTTGAGAACATCCTACACGTGGAGAAGACAAGACTGGTCAGAAAAAAAGAAGAGAAGCGTCCAACAAAGACAAAGAAAGCACAAAAATAAAAGGGGCGTCGACAGGAGCATCTTACCCAAGCGTACAGCTTGCCCTTGTATCGGCCAGCAACGGTGGCAATGTGATTCTCGAGGACGGCCTTCAGGGTGGCCTTGTCCTTGATGGCCTTGACCCAGTCGGGCAGCATGTCCCACCAGAGAAGGGTGTGGCCGCGGATGATCAGGTCGTTCTTCTCGGCATAGTCGACGAGGTAGTCGGCCGGCGCGAAGTGGAACTGGCCCTGCTTCGGCTCCGTGACGCTCCACTTCATGCTGTTCTCGGGCGTAACCTGGCCGAACTCGTTGGCGATGAAAGCCGCGGCGCCGATCTTGGACAGCGTGCCCTGGTCGGCGGCGGTGCCCCAGTACATCTTGCCGTGGGACTTGAGGAAGGAGTTGAGGGTGGTGCAGTTCGAGGCCGGGGCCTTGCCGGTGGCGCGGTGGAAGAGCTGGATCGGCGATGCGACGGCGCCGGTGGCGGCGAGGGCCCCGGCGAGGAAGGTCGTGTACAACATGGTGTTTTGTTGTAGTCTTGTGGGGATAAATGTAAAAGAGAGTGAGAGATGTAAAAACGAGAGAATAGAATAGATTTAGAGTAAAAAAATCAACAAAAAAGGGAAGTAAAAAAAAAACACGAGAGTAAATGAGTGCTTCTCGGTGGTGTCGTCAGGAAAGGAAGGTTGTGAAAGCAACGTTTCAAACGAAAGAAGGAAAGAAGAGAATGTTTTGAGGGTGTGGTTCGAAAAGAAATGGCACTGCCAGTGTTATAAACCCCACGAGATGATGATGGAAAGCAATCTCAAGGAACGGGGGGCTCGAACGACTCATTGCTTTTTAAATGAAACCGAAGACTAGCCCATCGGCCGGCTCTCACGTTATTTTTTTTTTATTTTTATTTTTTTTTTAGCCCCTCGCCCGGTCCCGGCCCCCTTTCCGCCCCGACTCAGCACCCGCCGGCCAACATGCAGAAGAGGAAAGTGTAGTTCGAAACGGATCCTTTCATTTGAGACGCCCGCACAGTGCGGCGCGCACACGCGGCGGATGAAGGCTATGCTGCCATCATGCTAAGAGCCTAGCATTGCTACTGCTGGGCAGCAGGCTAAAAGCCGGCTCCTCCTTCCCCCTATTTTCCCCTTTCTTCTCCACATCGGCTAAAAGAACGAGGAAAAGGGAAAATGCAAATCTTGTCCCCAATCCAACCATGAAATCCGCTACCCCCAGACCCAAGCCATGGAGGCCAATGAACAGGCCAATCTCTCTCTGTCCTCCCGTCGGCGTCTACGGTCCACCCTTTTGGATGGACATCGGCCAACCCGCGTGCATTGCGCAGGCGGCAGGCCGAGTTTGGGCGGGGGGATCGTGCCAATGCAAGGGGATGTGGATGTGGATGCCGAAACGTGGTGGATTCTTCTTCTTTTTTATTTTATTTTTTTTGTCCCTTTTTTCCCTATTTTTTCGGATTTTTTTTTTTTTTGAACGCAAACGCTGACCTGAAACTCAAGCACCCCTTCGTTTGGATGAAGACGATGTTGCTGCGGAGTCACGACTCAAAATGGTCCGAGGTTGGGGAGAACTTAAAGCAGCAGCTATTCTGTCGGGCATATGCATAGTGCGGAGGACACGACATGGAAGATGAACAATAAAAAAAAAAAAGCTAAACAATCGTCCACCTCACACACATCCGTGACGGCACAGTTCTCTATCAAGGTTCAAAACACACAACGTTCATGGTTATGGACTTGTAGTAGCAAGACGATTCTGGTCTGCGGCACGGAGTCCCGAAAACTCCTCGGTCCGAGATGTCCAGCCAATTTTGCCTTGTCAACCCCAGGATCCTCCAGCCTGAATCAAAGACAGAGCACACGCAACTGACGCAACTGGCAGTCTGGCACGCGATCGATACGAAGACGTGGGGGTTGTGTAGGTACCGAGGCAAGTCACCTCTGTGTATATGTGCAATGCCGATACATATCTTGCGTATTCTCCGAAAAAAGGAAACATGTACACGAAAACTTGGGGCGCAAGCAAGGATGTAAACGAACCGTTGCCGTGCGCTTTTGTCTCAAACTGCACGATGCTCTGCTCCTCCGGCATATGGACGCGGGCCCCAGCTTCCATCTTCCATCTTCCATCCTGCCTGCATCCTGCTCCGGTTCTCTCCTGCAGGCCCATTGTCATTGTCTGTACACCTGTCCAGTCGAGGAACAGTGGCAGACAGGCTCACGGGGTCGGATGTAAAACACATGCCAATCCTCTTGTTTCGAGAGTCTTGGGCTGTTCAGTTTCGGACACGTCTCCTGCCCGGCCTTTGGCCCTGGAGCACCGCCCCCTCGCCTCGCCTCGCCTCGCCTCGCCGTGATACCAAATCGCGAGACCGAGACACGAAGCCGAGACAGGCGGCCCAACGTGCCGGAAAGTCGGTCGGTCCAATGCAAAGTTCCAAGTGCGAACACAAGCCCGCCAAACCGCCAAGTCCAACAACAAGCAATGAAACATGAGACAAGCATGCATGGCCCCTGGAGGGTTCCCCCTGGATGCCGCGCCGCGCTTCCGGCTAAATGCCTAGTGCGGACATGGGATGAGCGCCGACTGGGTCAATCAATCAAACTGAGCTTACGGGCCAGCAAAGGCCATTCATCACAATCAGATCCCATCACTGCATCACCAGGATCAGGCATCACCGAACACCACAGGCATCAGGCGCAAGAATCGCTCCCGTTTCATCTCATCGCCGCCAGCCAGACGGCCAGGGTGTGTAAGCCCCCCCCCCCCCCCCCTTTTTTTTTTTTTTTTTTTTTTTTTTTTTTTTTTTTTTTTTTTTTTGCCTTTTTGCGTGTGCCGCGCAGACGACAAGTCACGAGATGCGCCCACCACGAGAGGGCGTAGACGACGATGCGGTGACACCTCAGAGTCTCAGACAGACAATCGGCGACCGGGACGTGTGCATTTCTGCTTTGCATGTCCCACGCTCCAAGCACGTCTCCTTCCGAGTTTGCACAAGACCACGCCAGCGGGCCTACTGACCGGGATGCCGGACCACGTATAATGTAAATCGTACGTGGCACCTTGAAATGCCCCTCGGCACGCACATACATATGTGCATCAAACTGCTAATGCTATAGCCAAGTGCACCATAGTAACGGCACTATAGTCAGTCCATCGTGATTCAATCTTCATGCACGGTCCTTTTTTTTTCTTTTTTTTCTCGAACCAACGGTGTCGTTCCGCCCGTCTAGGTAGGTAGCTAGTGTCTAGGCAGGTAGTCTTCCGACGACCACAGATAGCCGCCCACAGAAAAAGGAGGCGCGGTTTTTTTTTTTGGCAGACAAAAGTTGGAAACCCCCGCCGTGGAATAATCATGCGCTCCACGTTCCTGTTCAGCTTTCCAAGTTCCCCGTGGCCAGGCCGAGGACGGCCGCGTGGAGGGATAACGCCATGATGGGCGTACATCGGCTGGACGGACGGGCATGACGATGCCTCATGGTTGTACTCTTCTGGCCGAGGACCGGTGTATGTGCACTCGTCGACGGTATGGGGGCACTCCTGTTGCGCCGATCAAAGGCTCCATCTTGACTTTGGGGTGGGGGTGGGGGGGAGAAGGAGAACAAAATGAAATGCACACCGTACATGTTGTAGACGGATGGCGCAGGTCATGCTCACTCACCATCATCATTACCATCACCATCATCATCACCATCACCATCACCATCACCAAGACGGGAGCCCCCAAGGCCCCAAGGCACAAGAAGAAAACGGCACACGGCGACGCACTATTCTGTTTTTTCCCTCTTCCTTCTTCTTTTCTAGATTCTTCTCCACCGATCCCCACCACTTCCCTGCCCAGCACCCCCTCCCCTAGCTGCCGAGATTATGCTACTGTAGTCTGCATGTGTCTGAAAATTTTCACAAAAGTCGAGACCCGTACTCAAATGATTTTTATTTCTCTTTTCCTTTTTTGTTCTCTTTCGACGCCTAATCACCCTTACGGCGCCAATTTCCAGACGCCATGCTTCTGCTTCCCGCCGGCGATACCTCGCCCTGATGATGATTAGGGCCACCATCCTGGTTTCCGGGCCCGCGACGCGAGCGGTCCAGAAATCTGTTGTTGTTGCTGCTGTTGTTGTGGTAGGAGCCTGAGCGCTGCTCACGCTGCTTGTAGGCGGGGGGTGGTTTCGCCGCCGAGACCTTGAGGGGCCCTGACTCGGTGGCCTTGCCGTTGAGGGTTTCGATGGCGGACTGGGCCTCCTCCTTGGTGCCGAGCTCGACGAAGCAGTAGTGGTGGTTGCCGGGGAGGGCGGTCGTGCTGTCGTGAGGTTTGATGCGGTTGCCGATTTTGCCGCTGCATGTGTTGTTTTTGGTCGTTAGCCATCACAGCTTGATTCTGCAGTAAACCGAGAGAGAAAGAAGAAAGAGAAGAAGAAGAAGAAGAGCGTACAGAGTAAAGCCGGCAAACAGCTCCGTCACCTCGGCGGCATCAACAGCCTGGTCCACCGACGGACCCAAACCACCGACATAGACGCGCTTGCCAAAGTCCTCGGCGGCAGACTCGTCGACAAAGCTGGACGACGACGCACGCTGCGAGCTGGGGGAGCGGTGGTCGTTGCCCCAGCGGGCAGCACCGGTGCCGGAGGCGGAGGTGCGAGGCTGCTTCGGCTTGCAGGGACCGACCTTGAGGGTTCGCCCCCCGATGGAGGCGTCGAGGGACTCGAGCGCGCGTTCGGCATCCTCGCGCTTGGCAAAGTCGACGAAGCAGTAGCCCGGGTTTCGTCCCGAGACGGCATCCACGGAGATGTGGACGGCTTCAAAGTCGTCCAAGTCGTGCGCTCGGAGAGCCTCTTCGATCTCGGGCGACCCTACCGTATAGAGGAGGTTGCCTGTTGTTGGGAGGAGAGGCAAATAAAAAAAAAAGGTCAGTCTCGATGATTGGGGTGTGGTATTTCGGCGACTGGGTGCAAGCAGAGAGAGAGAGAGAGAGAGGGGGGGGGGGGGGCAGCGCCAACCGAGGTAGATGCGTCTGCCTTCGGAGAGCGCATCCGAGGAGCCGTGCATGCTGGTGCTTCCCATGGCCATGGTCTGTTTACTTCTTCTTCTGTGAAGGCGCGCCGTCAATTAGCATCTCGTGTGCGGCGCTTGCCATCTCGCGGCCGTGTGCCAGACAAAGACATCATCCGTCCCAAAAGTCCATCGAGGCGCACTGTTCACGAGAGAGGAGGAGGGAAGGGCGGCGAGGCGGGGGGGACGGACGGCGCGGGGAAGGGGGATAAAAAAAAACCAGCCGCCTACCTTTGATATCCAAACTCGGGGCTCCGGCGGGAGAAGGTACGGCTACAGCCTCGATCGGCGACGGCGCAAGAATCCCGCAATGTGCTGGTGCCCTTTTTTTGGAGACGAAAGAGAAGAAAGAAAAAAAGTGGTGAAAAAGCCGGGTCCGAGCCCCACCCGCGATGCCACGATGCAACAACAAGATCAGCCTTGTTGTTAGCGCTGCCAGCCTTGCCATGTTGCCTGTGGCCAGTGGCCGCTGGCCACGCACTCCCCACGCGGCTGGGTTCGGTCCGGTGGGCTGCGTGCAGCTGGCAGCTGGCTGCTGAGTCAGCCGTGAGTCCGTGACAGCCCCTTGGCTCCACTCATGCAGTCCGAGCCACCAACCACCAACCAACCTGGCGATGCTCTCCAGATCATCATCTACATCTAATCCACGACGCCCTTGACGCCGTCCTCGTCCACAATCCGCCCGCTCGCGCCTCTCCCACACACGCAATATGTCCTGCCCTGCACCAGCACCGCCGCCGCCGCCACCGCTCCCTGAAATCATCCCCCCTCAGTCGCTCTCCAACCGCCTATCCTCCGTCCTTCCCAAAGACCAACGCTTTGGCATACACCACCTCTCCACGCCGCCCCAGAGGACCGACGCCCTCTTCTCCGCGCCACCAAACCAGCGACCCGACCGAACATACTGCGAGAAGCACTTCCTCGTCCTGTCGATTCAGGCTCAATCGCCGCTCAAGAAATCGCAGCCGCCCTCTGAAGAGACCACGGCCGCGCTGGGGGACAAGCCGGCCACCTCCCCGAAAGAGGTCCTCGTCCTCGGCCTCGAAATCTTCCTCTACACAACCGCCCACAGTACCACTCTTTTTGTGTCCAAGGCCGACTCGACGGGCTATCTGCCGCTGCTGGGGCTCCCGCGCGGCGGCGGCGGCACGGCCAGTCCCATCCGCGAGGTGTGCGCCGCCTTCATCGAGCACCTCGTCGAGCACCGACGACGGACGGGCGTCCAGTTCGTCATCAGCCTGTTTGCGCGGTCGCAGGGCCAGTACCTCTTCCCCGGGAGCGTCGACCACGGCGGGAAGCACGTGCTCGATGACCGGGGGCTCATTAAATGGTGGTGCAGGGTGCTGGATCCGCTCATCAGATCACATCCCCCCTCGGGAAAAGAAAAGAAGAATGCAAGAGGTTATCTGCTCGTGCCGGGCCTGGAAGCGTACGAGACCCGTGCGTTTATCCCCCACAGCAGCACATGCTCCTCGTCGTCGTCGTCGTCGTCGCCTTGGGCCGTGGCTCATCCGCTGGAGCGCATCTCACGCTACCGCCGCCAATTCGACCAGGTGCCGCCGCGGTGCCTGATCCCCCGGTTCCCTGACGATCCAAAGTGTCGCTTCCGGGACGAGCTGGATCACGAGGCTGGGTCGGCAGCCAAGAGGCACACCACGGGCAGCTGGAAGAGCGTCAAGACGTTGGACATGTTCTGGGAGATGATGGCCTACCGTCAGGAATGCTCCAGTGGCCGGATGACGGGCTTCATCTGGGTGGTACTCGACGACGAGGGAGACGAGGCAGATCACGACGACATCGACACCGTGACAGCCGCCGCCGCCGCCGCCATCTCAGGGTCAAGAGCAAAGCTGAAACCAAAACCAAGAGCCAAAAAGCCTAAAAAACTAAAGGGACCCATCCGGCCGCGCCAACCCAAAGCAAAGACCCAACACCGAAACCACCACCTCGACATGCCCACCACCACCCCCTACTACCACTGGCCGACGCCCGGCCGCGGATTCCGCATCGTCAACGAAACCACCTACAAGCGCATCGCAGAGCTCATGCTCCGCAGCGACTTCTCGAGCCTCGACAAAGCAGTCCTCAGCACGGCGCGGTGGATCCGGGAAGGCGGCATTGGCAACGGCGACTGGGGCTGCCTTGTCACGGGCCAGAGGGAGAACGGGATCCCGGTCCGGGAAGGCAAGGGCGATGCTGCTCCTGGTTCAACTGCTGCTGCGGCAGTGGTGAATGACCTGGGGGGCTTGGTGAAGCGGAAGAGAGATGCGGCTCATGAAGCGGACGGGGCGACTACTCTAGGTGCTGGGCTGGTGAAGAAAGACGAGACGGATGTTGCTGTCTTGAGTGGGGGGCTTGTGCGGAAGAAACCAAAGACGGCGACGGGGCAGTCGGTTTAGGGGTTGAAAGGGGGCGCATAGCAAGCAGACAAAATGATATTCTCTTGTCTCAAGGCACAGCCAACGACTACAATCGACGACAAAAGGCTCCCCCCCTTATCTACAAAACAGCCATGACATTTCCGCATGCTCAGGTCCTCCAAAAAGCAGATGGCGGATGGCGCCGCGCCGAGGGCCTGCCAAGACGCGTGCAGGATGCTGGCTTCTACGCAAGAAGGTCTGCGAGCGCCTCAGCCAGCGGCGACCGGCTTCCGTCGTCGGGGCCGGGCGCATCCTCGACCGGAGGCGGTGTCCCGGCAGGCGGCGTCTCGCAGCTGCATCCTCCTCCTCCCCGGGCCCGGAGGCGCACCACCCGCACGCCGGCCTCGACGTACGCTCCTCCGGCGGACCCCTCTTCGGCCACGAGAAGCGCATCCCGCGCCTGCACGTGCATCTCGTACAGCACGTCGCCGAGCGAGCCACCCACGCCGTCAAACACAGGGCCCACTGCCGGCGGAGGCGTCCCCGCCAACATGGCCGCCTCTCCCGGCCGCCCCGTCATCACAACCCCGAGCCGGAACTCCTTTTGCCTGAGGCGGCGCAGCACGGCCCCGGCCGCGGGCCCGGGCCACGTCTGCACGCCCGACCACCCGTCCAGCAGCCGGTCGCCCTCCTCGCCCCCCTCCTCGGGGGGGGCGCCACCCCGTCGTCGGGCGTGTGCGTGTGCGTGTGCGTGTGCGTGTGATTCCTGAGCGGCGGCTCGCACGAGTCCACCAGAGCGCCGAACTCGAAGACAATGCCCTTGGGCACCCAGGGGGCCGGCTGGCCTGGCGCCGAATCCATCACGCGTCGCGGGTGGTGACGGAAGGGTTGCGTGTGTGTGTTTTTATTCTTTTCTTTTCTTTTCTTTTCTTTTTTTTTTTCGGCCTCGTTTCTTCTCTGGTCAAAGAAATGTTCTTTGTATTATGCGATGGAAGCAGAAGCCGTGTGTGTAAGATGCCGAGAGAGGACCCAAACCCCAAGTTCGACAACCCCGTCTTCCGCTCTCCTTTATAGAAAGGACGGAGTAAGGCCCGCCCGCCCGCCCGTGTGGACACGTCTGCGAGCGAGACTCGTCGGCGTCTGTCTGTCCATCCCCCTATTTTGGGTTTAAAAAAAAAAAGGCCAAATTTGCAACACTGCCTGCCTGCCTGCCTGCCTTTGCCCTGTCCCCTTTCCCCTTTCCCCTTTCTCCGGCCTGCGGCCTGCCTGACAAGCAACGTGCAGCCACCGACCTCTCACCCACGCACCCACACCCACCTCCTACTCCGGACGCCAAGACGAAACCAACACAGCCTACAGCCTACAGGCACACTCACTCACTCACTCACTCACTCACTCACTCACTCCTCGGGCACCGAATGGCAATTCACCCGCCCCCCTACTCACACCCACCGCCCGGACACGGCACGTCAGCAGCCAGAGGCGGTGCCCACTGCCCAATGAGCGGGCGCGCCGCCAGGGCCGGGACCCCTGCCCTGCCCTGCCCTGTCCTGCCCTTTGGTGCGGCGTACATGTGCAGATGGGCAGATGTGTGTCTGGATGTAGGTACGTAGGTACGTGGGTAGGCCATGGACAGGGCTGAGTGAGACGTGAAGACGAAAATGCCTGAGCTGAACGGCCCGCCCTGTTTTTTTCTTTTTCTTTTTTTTTGTTCCACCACAGCAGCGTGGGTGGCGGCCCGTTCAGGGGGGGAAATGAAATGGAAATAGAAATGTAAATAGAAATATAAAGAAAAGAAAAAAGGGAAAAGAAAAAGTGACGCCGCGGGGGCAGCAGGGCTTTCCTGCGGACGGGAAACGGGGGCATTTGCGTCGTCTTTTCTGGTTTCTGACGTTGGTTCTATTTTTGTCGTTTGCCACAGCCCTGAGCCTGGGCTCCGACGGGTTTCGGATGCAGAAGGCTGTGCCACGAGTCTGATTCTTCTGGATTGCATCGTCCTGCCCGAATACACTACCTCCTACCTACCTATGTAATAGCGCCTAGCTTGTCCGCCCTCCCTCCTACGTGTCCTCGCCAAGACCGCCGCCCGCCCGACAGCCGAGCTGTTTGCGATCCTTGATCCTTGCTGACCGGCAGGCTGCCTACCCCGAGTGACGAGTCCCGACGGCGCGAACCCCCTCCCCCCCCCCCCCCCCCCCCCCCCCCC